>JABUQX010123247.1:57500-66428 GCA_015478945.1 Trachelipus rathkii
TATATATATATATATATATATATATATATATATATATATATATATATATATATATATGAGTATGACCCATGTCCAAAAGTGGACCTGCTAGATTTCTTCGCGATGGTGGGGAGTAACCAGGTCTTAAGGCTTGTATCATTTCAACAAAGTACTTCAATTCAACACTTAAAAATGAGACGTTGTTAGCATAAAAAAAAAAAAAACTGATATTTTTTGGTCAAGAATTTCTTTTTGTGCAAATTGTTTATTTTAATGGTATATTTAGACGATTTCTTTTGATTTTTTGATGTGTCAGATACAGATAACCATGTTTTCATTGTTGAATGTCTTGCAGCCATCGAAAATTAGATGAATCCCTTTCTTCTACATCTGTAAGATCCATACTTTCAACGGTTGTATTAGCACTTGATTCACTAGATTTGCCATAATATGACAAGCGCTTACAAGATTTTTTCCGATGCACTTTTATTCTTTCAATTTTATTGCTAATTGTATCACTGTAATATTTAAATTTTACTTTGCTGGTGCCTTAGACATTCAGAACTTCAGTCCATTCATTTCCTAGTTTTCTTCCGGATCCCAGAGTCTTTGGCATTACTGTTATATCATACTTATAATAACTTCTAACAAATTGGAAAACAAACAATTCTGAAAAAATTAATATGAAATTGCAGGTATTGCTGAAAAGGAAAGGAAAAATGAAATAACCCAATTTCCCCCGGGTGTTTTTCGGGTTTTAGGTGAAAAAAACGAAAAACCCCGGGCCCACTGGGCTTTTTCAAAAAAGTGGGTTTTTCGCCAACCCTGGTTAGGTTAGATTAAGTTAGGTTAGTTCAGGTCAGGTGAGGTCACCCCTAGGAAAAAAAAATTCAGTTCACCCCTAGAACATCCATTTTTTATATATCCGACCTCCCGTTCCGTGTAGCCGTTAAGTAACTTTACCAAAAAATTGACGAAGCCTCCTCCCAATGTATTTCTGAACACACACACATACACACACACACACACACACACAGACATATATATATATATATATAAGCAGTATATATATATATATATATATATACATAAGGGGATATATATAGTTATAGCAAGAAGAAAGAGTAGCAGCAGTTATATATATATATATATATATACACACACACACACACACATATATATATATATATATATATATATATATATATGCAGAATGGACCTAATTTGGCCGACGTGTAAAATATATATATATATATATATATATATATATATATATATATATTATAATATATATATATATATATATATATATATATATATATATATAGTAAGATATATATAGTTATATATATATATATATATATATATATATATATATATATAGTAGTAGAAAAAAAAAAACATCAATCGATAGATAATGAAGTAGTAATTACTAATTACTAACGTATTATATTATTTTTTCTAAAGTTTTAATGCGTTTTCGTTTTTATATTGGCTTAAAGTCAACTAACTTTGTACTTTTATACAGCTGGATTCTTCTGACATTATTCTCCGCTAGAACTTTCAGTATGTCGATAGTATTTGGCGGCTGCCAAAGCTGTTAAATCAATCTCGGAAGGCGTACCCGTTAATATTCAGCTGCAGACAATACATTAAAAAACAATTGCAGAAAATTAAAGAAATATTACAGCAATTTTGAAGACCATAATTATATATATATGATCAGGTAAACGTTCGTTTACCAGATGCAAAACTAAGGAGAGAGGGAGGGGCACCTAGGTGCTATATTTCCCCTATATAAGTAGGGGAATAAAAGCTCTCAAACTCCTTGAATTACAAGTGGAAAAATACTGGAGGAATACGAATGCCTAACAATGCCATCTTTTTAGGGTTAAAGATTCAAACTTGTAACGGATTGGGGAGAGCTTGTGGAAGCCGCCTTGACCTAGCCGAGAGACGGGATTATTATTTGAGACGCCGGACGAATCGGTTGTGTAGCAGATAGCATAGGGCCAGCTAAGCCGGCAGTTTGCCGTGTCATTATTATTATATCAAATTAACTTGTCTATTCCATAATTAAGTACTTTCTGCCCATTGTGATTACAAAATTGATTATATCATCTGTCATATTATTATTTCACGTGCACAATTAATAAACTTCAAAAGCAGAAAAAACCTTTTCACTCCATCATCCAATTATTAATTACTTATTTAATTGGTCTGAGTAATAACCTCAGATCAAATCTGGCGACAGCCCATAGTGACCTTACATCATTAGTATTAATTATTATAATTAAAAATCCCCTTCTGAACAGTGATCGACGGTGTGAAAAAAAAAGTAATTGAATATACTGTGAAATTTTGTGAAGTGTTATCAAAAATTAACTGTGTAATCGTGCTATTCATTAATAACTGTGGAAAGTGATATCTGATAATAAATAATTTATAATAATACTGCTTGAAGAAATAAAGCGGTATTAGAAAAAAAAAAAAAAAAAAAAAAAAAAAAAAAAAGAAATTTGAAACGCTTCAAATAACGAACTTTTTGCTCTCTGACAACAAACTCAACCGAGCCTTTTAGTACTAAAACTTTGAAAAAAAAAAAAAAAAAAAAACCCTCTCAAGTACTTCTTTGTTCAGAAAAACAGATATGGGGGCGAATAAGAAAACTGCCCCGCGTCTTAAGGTGGGGAGAGGAAAACCCACTTCCCCCAAAGGCCAGTTAACAAGGAAGACTCCCTCGCCGCAAAAATCACCGACTCCTTCTTTGGTTGAAGAATCTTCTACGAGTTCAGAAAGTGAACGTGAATGTACTCCTCAAAGAAACAGACATAAGTCGCCCGTACATATAAGAAGACGTTCATTCGGAAAGGGGCGAAGAAACAAAAGCTCTCTTTCATCCCACCAACTTCCCGCCTTCGATGGCTATGATATCGTCAGTTGGTTGTCTGCTACCAACGCGGTATTCAAACTTAACGGAATAAATGAGGGTTCTGAGAAAGTCCGACTTTTAGCTTCAATTCTCCCAAACAGTCTTGTTTCTACATTACAATTCCCATTGCGCGAAAATGCGTATGAAGAATTAATGAACAGGATAGAAGAAACATACTTACCGGCACTAAAACAGCGGGTGAGGGATGTCTTCAAAAAAGGGATGGAGAAAACAGAGTTGCCAAGTCATTATCTCAACCGTGTGAAAGAAGTGTTGGGACGGAAGAACTTTGACTTACTCGTAGAAAACAATCCAAAATTCGCTCAAGAATTGTTTTTAAACGAGATGCCCAGCCAGGTTCAGATGAGCCTTTATTCATTAGCGCAAGATAATGACATCAATAAACTGGTATTGGTAGCCGACGATCTTTTCAAGAACTTTGTACATAAAAATTTCCAACCGATGCCCCAATATGGGAGAGATCCCCCATACTGGGGAAATGTGAATCAGCTTTCAGAAGAGACCAATTCGAACCAAAATAACCGCTCACGAAGTTACTCACATGAACGCGACTCAAGAAAGGAACAAGCGGAGACTCAGCAGAAGATTCTGACTCAGCTTCAAAACATATTGGACACAGCCAAGAGCGTGGCCGAGTCGCTAAGCCAGCTGGCACAGAGACAGCCGCCTTCTACTGGCTGGCAGCCGCCAGCCAATGACTGGCAGCCAAACTCAAGGAGGGGTAGGAGCCAGCCTAGACGTAGATATGAGAACTATGCTTCACAACAGAATAATGATGCCTATAATAATGTATGTTTCTATCATAAGAAGCATTGGTTAAAAGCATACAAATGTGAAAGTGAGGAATGTCCTCTTTATACTCTAGTATACCCTCACGAGGGGGCTGCTGCCAAACCCCATCATACAACCACCACTCAGGGAAACTAATATCGAGGTCATCATCTCACCCAGATGACCGCAGCTCGAGAAGAAAACGAGGTAAAACAGTATCTTTTAATAATTATGTAAAGATTTTCAAATTTAATGCTGAAACAGGCTATGGCAATATTAAAACTAATAATAATAATAATAATAATAATAATAATAATAATAATAATAATAATAATAATAATAATAATAATAATAATAATAATAATAATAATAATAATAATAATAATAATAATAATAATAATAATAAAATGAATGATGTGAACTTTAATTATGTTAATAATAAGAATGAAATGTTATATAATAATGAGTTTCCATGTAAAATAAATAACAAAAATATTTCTATTGTAAATACCTGTGAGGTTGAAAAACCCGAAAGCGATTGCCATATAAGCGAAACTGATATTGAAAATGAAATAAAAAAAGATCAAATTGCCATAGCCCATATATTAAATAATAAAAATATGAGAGAGATTAATAATCAGGTATTATGTAATTATAATTCTAACATGCATGTCGGTTATACTTTCTTTAATAATTATTTGAGTATTGGATATGAGAATGATCGGAAGGTATTATCATCGAGTTCAGAATGCGGAGCTTTGGGAGAGACGGGTGATACCTGTTTAAATTCTAATTTGTGCAGAGAACCAATTATCTCGGCCGTACAAGAAAAAACACATAACACCCCTCTCTCTAAAAGTGATGTAGCTGGCTCTAAGTTATATAAAGTATTGAATAAAATTGATAATAAATTTTATATATTAGATTCTGGCTCGGAAATCGACCTGATCAGTGCTAGCCCCATTCATAGGTCGAAGCGGCCACTAGGGCATATTTTAGCAGCCAATGGCACCAAAATCAATGTTTATGACTATATTAATGTAAATTTAGACATAGGATTGAATAAAATATATACTCACAAATTTTATATTGCTGATGTAAAGTTGAACATAATAGGTATCACTTTTTTGAAATATTTTGGGTTTGGGATAGATTTTAAGAACGATGTATTAATTGATCCTAGTACTAATCATACCGTATTATTAAGGCCCGATCATTCTATATCCTCTTTAAAAATAAACGCACTCTCCCATGATCTTTCGCATGAATCTCCCCCTAAAACTCTCCATCTTTGCCTTTTAGTCCACTCTTTCCTCTTAATGATATTATATATAAGTATAAAACATTATTTTTAAACCCGTATTTAGATGAGAATGTTCATTTAAAGATAAAACAACGAAAAAAATGGGATGAAATTTTCTAAATATGGGGGACAAGAAATGGGGGATACAAGAGAAGGAGGTGAACTGGAGACAGAATTGGGGGGAGGAAAAAAAGTGGGAGATATACCCGAAGGATATTGAGGGAGTTGGCGTGTGCTTTCCCATACAAACCCACCATAAAAGGTTCGCCTATACGATTACCTGGACGTCGAATACCGCATAAACTGTATGAAGCAACAAAAAAGGAGTTGAATCAATTAGTCGCGGCAGGTGTGTTGAAAAGAGCAAATGCCACTTGGTCAGCGCCGTTTAGTGTTTTGGATAAAGGAGGGGGGAGAGTTAGACTAGTGACAGATTTTAGGGAGCTTAATAAAAGAACAGAGGTGGATATATTCGGTCTTCCAAATATTTACGATGCAATTTTCGCACTAAAGGTGCTCCGGTATTTCAGCAAGGTAGACTTGACAAATGGCTTCTATAACCTGCCATTGCATCCTGATTGCCAGAAGTACTTTGCAATCACGAGTAATCTGGGAACGTTCTTATACACCTCTCTGCCAATGGGCTTTATAAACTCGCCTGCAGCATTTCAAAGAATGGTGAATATATTATTGTCTGACTTAAAAAACTGTCACGTATATATTATTTTACTGTTCTCAGAAACAGCTGAAGAGCATGAAAGACTTGTTGAAACTGTGTTAAAAAGATTGAATTATTTGTATATTAGTATTAATGAAAAAAAAAGTAAATTTGGTGTTAAAGAAGTAGAATATCTAGGCTTCATAATAAGCGCTGAAGGTGTTAGGGCGAATCCGGAGAAAGTTGCAGAGATAGTAACTTATAAAAAACCGCATACTATTAGGGAGATGAGAGGATTAATTGGAAAACTTTCGTTTTACAGAATAATGCTACCTTGCCTAGCAGATTTAATGGGTCCATTAACTGACTATTTAAAGGGTAAAGCGTACTCCAGAAAGAAAATATTTTGGAATGAAAAGTCGGAGAAGGCTTTTAGCGCTGTTCAAAACGCTATAAAAAACTCCTGCCTATTAGCCTACCCCGGTACTTCAACGCCCATAAAAATATTCATTCATGCCTCGTCAAATGCTTTATCAGGCGTTATTCTGGGGGATGATCAAGACAGCCGCCCTTATGCATTCTATTCATCCACCCAGTCGGCTATTGAAAAAAGATATGATGATATAAGTAAACAATTATTAATACTAAACAAAATGTTTAACAAATTCGGGTACCTACTAAGTGGGAGGAAAATAACGATATATACTCATTTGAAAGAATTAATTACCTTATATAACAAAACAAATGATGTATTAAATCAAAACGCAAAACAGGTCCGGCAACTTAATTTACTAAGCTCTTATAATGTAATTTTCAAATTAATTAGTATAAAATCCAATCCGTTAAACGAATATATCTTTAAAAATAATCCAAATTTCCAAATAGCGGACGAACAAACAAACAAAAAAGAGAGTGAAGAACCACTCGTAAATAGTTCATTCATATGCCATTTAAATCCTACAAATATTACTATAGGGGAAGGCCATAAAAATAGTTGTCGTAAAGTTGTAGAAAATAGTATACAACCCACGCAGACCTTTAACCAACCGCATATGTTACCCGAGACACGTGTCGCCCTAGAAAGGAATTTACTATCCAGGTACGAAAGAGAAAAGGAAAATGATGATAAAAGAGAGAATAGAGAAATATTAGAAGAATTAACCGTGAATTTGATATCAGACTGTAATAAACGAAATAAGTTAGTTATAGATAGATTCTTAAAGAGTATTGACTACAAAAGTATAAGCGAAAAGCAAAAAGAAGATACATTTATAAAGTCATTAATCAATAACCGAGAAAAAAGTGGGTTGAAAATGGTCGAACAGCAATTCTGGTTTAATAAAGAAATTTTAAAGATTTTTGTGGATGTATCAATGGGTTATTCTCGTGTCATTTTGCCCGAGACCTGCGTACCGGAAGTGGTAAGGACGTTGCACTTGCAAGGTCACCTCGGGATTAAGAGAACGGAAATTGCAGTGAAGTCGGAGTTTGTATTTGAGAAGATTCACTCGCGGGTTAAAGAGATCGTTAGAGCTTGTAATGAATGCCAAATAAACAAAAGCGCTCGCACTATTAGTCCTAATTATGGCCAGTTCAAAGAGGTGACCTATAAGTTTGAAATGTTGCAAATTGACATTCTTAAGATGACCCCCTGCCGGGGGTATAAATACTTGTTTACTGCAATCGATAGGTACAGTAGTTATCTTTTTGCCATCCCTTTAAAGGAGATGAATGCTGAAAGCGTCATTAAAGTCTTATTGTATGAGATCCTCCCTTTCACTGGAGTGCCTGACAAAATTCTCAGTGACAATGGAGGATGCTTTAAAGCCCACCTGTTTGAAGAGGTCTGTAAGATGATTGGGGCAGAACATATTTGCACCACAGTGGGAAATCCCAGCTGCAACGGAAATCTTGAGAATAGGCATAGAGTCTTATTATTAGCCAGCCTTCGTTGCATGTTAAGCGAAAATGAGTTCAAACATCACGATTGGGTATCAGTCCTACCGTTTGCGCTTTTTGCAATAAGAACGGCCCCTCTAACAGAAAATGGGATTACAGCTTCTCAGGTGCTTTTTGGCCAAAACGTGAATATACCTGGGAGATTAGTAGAGTCAGAGAGACCTGGAGAAGCTATGTGTTATGATAAATATTTAAACAAGTTAGCAGGGTTGTTTGCTCAGCCGTTGGCACCGAGAGCCACTTTGAAGAACCGATCCGTGTTCGTTCCCAAAAATTTGAAGGAAGCCAAGCTAGTCCTTGTAAGAAACAAGCAATATAATTTAGGCAAGCTCGAACAAAAGTACCAGGGGCCCTATAAGGTGTTACGCTTCACGAATAACACGGTTTATATCTTAAAAAATGGTCAGCCGGTAGTCGAGAATTTAAGAAATATAAAAATATATTACCATTTGGTGGAGGCCGATCAGAGTAGAAAATAGCAGAAAAATAAATATAATAAAAATGTGAGAGAAAGAAATCATATGTAGACAACCTCTTACTAATCATATTTATTTTACAGGTAATGCGGTCTAAGGTTATGTAATTAGAAATATTGCGAGTGCAAAGATTGAGTACCCAAAAATATTGTATAATAATATTTAGTAGTTGTAATTTACCCTCCTCAAGTAGTTTTCCACCTATCTTCCTTCCTCTATCCTTGAGATTGTTTGTAATAGAATTAAGGAAGGCATTCTGTGTGGCTAACTATCAAACATATTGAAATTATCTCAAATGGAAGCTCTCTTCCATTTGCTGTTCCAATTTGTTTGAGCTATACTCCAGGGACACCACTTTGATCTGGTAAACGTTCGTTTACCCGATGCAAAACTAAGGAGAGAGGGAGGGGCACCTAGGTGCTATATTTCCCCTATATAAGTAGGGGAATAAAAAGCTCTCAAACTCCTTGAATTACAAGTGGAAAAATACTGGAGGCATACGAATGCCTAACAATGCCAACTTTTTAGGGTTAAAGATTCAAACTTGTAACGGATTGGGGAGCGCTTGTGGAAGCCGCCTTGAGAGGCCCCAGCCGAAGAGGGAATATTATTATATACCCCTCCTGACGTATTAGTCAGATAGCATAGGGCCAACTAAGCCGGCAGTTTGCCGTGTCATTATTATTATATCAAATTAACTTTGTCTATTCCATAATTAAGTACTTTCTGCCCATTGTGATTACAAAATTGATTATATCATCTGTCATATTATTATTTCACGTGCACAATTAATAAACTTCAAAAGCAGAAAAACCCTTTTCAATCCATC
>JABUQX010123248.1:5000-24989 GCA_015478945.1 Trachelipus rathkii
TTATCGTCTATATAAATAAGTTACTAAAAGGTGAAAAATTCTTTAGGATACCCGGAACCTTTTTAAAATACTTAGTTTGCTTACTCTACTTTCGGATATCTTTTGGTTTTATATGGAGTACTTTCTCATAGTAAAGTTCCACCATACAACCCTTCTTAAAGGTTGAATTGCAGAGCATTTCTCATCATAGGTTTTTCACCTAGTTTCTCAAACTCTTTCCAATGTCTTTATGTTCTTTGAATAATTACATCTTTTTCTCTATACTCGGAACATTAAACCACTGGATAATGGACACTGGTCTACTGAAATCTTTAATTACATTCTCCTTCATTCTCGGATAGCTCGGGCAGCACATTCTTCCACATAACGATCTCTTTCTTCCTCTGCTCTGCACCTTTCCAAAGAATTCAAAACTATTTAAATTTCTTCTGTCACATTCTAAAAAATTGATATTTTTATTTACCTTTCTTTTGATTTTTTTTAACTGCTTCTCAAAACAAGCGACATGTAATGCAGTCTCACAATTCATATATAAACGGAGGTCTCTCTCTCTCTCTCTCTCTCTCTCTTCTCTCTCTCTCTCTCTCTCTCTCCTCTCTCTCTCTCTCTCTCTCTCTCTCTCTCTCTCTCTCTCTTCTGGTATATTTCCATTTTCCTATGCAAAAATATTACAAGTGAAGGTAAATATATCAAATACAATAATCAGCAAACGAAATAAATAAATAAATAAATAAAGCAGTACCTTATATGCACTTAATTTTTTCTATTTACGTTTAAGGATAATTTTTGTTTATTATTATTATGTTTATGTTTTCAGAGGTTTTCTGCATTTCTCTTTAAACACATTTTTAAAATATCTTAAACCCTTTATATTTTCAACATCAAAGATGTTAGTATATAAAAAAAATGCTAATGATATATATATTATTATATATAGGATATTATTAGTATATTATATATATATTGTATATATATACGTATATATATATATATATAATTTACTCTATATATATATAGTACCAATATTATATATTTAACATATATATATATAAGTAATATACTAATAGCTATAAAATTTCTACACCATGGACACCATCTCCAGGTTAGGCCTTTCGGCTCTGTCTGCTGTTGTGACATTCAGACATCTTTCCACTTTCGGCCTCTAAGAAAATTAACAGAAACCTCTTGAACTGTATCTTCTAACAGCCGCAATGGTGTTCTCGAGATGCTAGCCCTTGTAGTCTATAGTACTGCTGCGTAGGCGCATCTGTCCTCACCCTTTGCCAATGGGGACTAGCATCTTCTTGCATATGGCCTCTAAGCATCCTTTATCCCAGTAGCTCTCCAAAGATCGTGTTTCTAGAGTGCATAAGTTTCCAACGCTGGGTGCCAGTGAGTTATATATAGCAGCAATAAAGCAAAATAAGTAAAGTGGCCCTAGGTTGTAGCGCCCTGTTGCCCTAGAGCAGTGCGAACAAAGTCTTCATATGTCCCGACTGTGTCAAAAATCATTCTTATAATAGCGCTCTCTCTCCTCCTCTCTTCGACATCCTCTCTCTCTCTCTCTCTCTCTCTCTCTCTCTCTATATATATATAATATATACTATATAGGTGATTGTAATAGTATACATATATATATTATATATAATATATACTATATCAATACTATATATATATATATATATAATAGTTACTATATATATATATGTACTAGATATATAATGTTATAGTATATATATAATATATACGTATATATATATCGATTGTATTAGTAATTCTATAATATATATATTTACTATATTATATATAAGTTATATATTATCATATATATATATATCATAGTATAATAAATTATATTATATATATATATAATATACTATAACCTAGTATACATTTATATATATTATATATACGTATATTTTAAATGAAGAGGCGTAAATTTAATGATCGCGAAAAGATATAAAAAATTAATAAATCTTTTAAGGGTGAAATGTAGATTATATAGGGTAACCTAATTCAGATTACCATGTAAAAATATATTTAGCAAGAAATAGTAAAAAGAACCTGAGGTTTATTAATAGTTATGATATATAGTATATATATATATCACTTATATATATATAATTAAGTATAATATAATATATATATTATATATATATATATATATACTATTATATATATATATACATAATATATATTACTTTTTTTGTACTATGAAAGCTATATATGCTCGTATATATAATATATTATATATACTATATATAGTATTGTCTTATGATATATATTATATATATATATAATATTATATTAGTATTATATATATTCTATATATAGGCCTTAAAAATACCCTAATATTATTATATTACTATTATATGGTACTATTATAACTATAGGTATTATATATATACTGCGGATCCACCTACGTTTAATCTTTCCCTCAAACAGCGGAGAAACATAAGCTCCCCACGCAGTCCTATTCAGACAGTAGACCCATCCTCTATCACAGTGGTTCCAAACTTTTTGAGGCTATTAACCTCTCATCAAAGACACAGAGATATAGATCTTAGCAAATACCCATCTCTCCCCCTAAGAAAATTTAGTTTAAAAGCAAATCAGCTTTAGCTATTGCCTTTTTTTCTTTAAATTGGGAAAAAGTTTAATATTATTTGTTATTCAATTTTACATCATTCAAAACAAAGAAAACCAGTCGGTTTTTTTTTTTAGTCAATTTATTATTAAATCAAGAAATAATATTCTGAAAAAGTAAATGTAAGAAGGATTAAATGAGACTGGGTGATTATTCGCTTTAGTTTTAACAATTTGTTAATATTGGTGCAAGCTTCGAGTGCAAAGTCACGGTCACACTTTCAAGATGCTTCCAGTTCAATCGGTTCACTTGACTTTTTGGTTTTCATTGGTCACAAAGTTGCGAAAATACACTTTTTCACGCCTGTCTATTTGTGCGAATGGGATCAGTATTATTCAGGTTCTTTTCCCGGATAAAATCATGGATATCCTCCTGTTGTTCTCACCATCTTTCCTAAAAATGTGTTTCCGAAATTCTCTCATTTCTCAGTGTTTGTGTTTTGTTCTTCAATTTCAGTATCTGGAATTATTCCCTCATCCACATCCACTGAAAAGGGTCTTAGCACCAAGCATTTACTTCTTTGCGATTTTCCAAATCAGGAAAATATCTTGCGATAGAAAAAAGAATGTACTCTGATAACAAGTGGAGAGTTATTTGATCTTAGCATAAGTGAGCTTTTTCATTTCTTCTGATCGAGCACCATTGTTAGTTCTGGGAACATCAAAACATCCTTAACTCCAGCTAGGCGTTGGTAGCTGCAATTTGCGAAGAAGGCAACCCTTATCCTTGAGCATTGTTTTAAAATATATCAGTAAATTATAAACTCTTTGCAAGGTGACGTTAGTAAAGCGTAATTTTTAAATTCTCTCGTACTGGGAACTTTACGAAGATGATCGCTGGTTGGAGTATAAGGAAGGTAATATTATTTTGGAGTGGTAACTCTTTCCTCCTTATCATTATCCCTTATCCGATTCTTTCATTTTCAGAAACAAAGCAATTTTATTTCTCGAGGCTCGAGCAATCGGTGCAAAAACACTTGCTCCGTGATAACCAACTCGCACTTCTGTGTGGAATATAAAACAGCATGATCGAAATTATGCCTCACGATATTATATATCAAGTATCCACAAATCATTCAGCATAAAGAACAAAACAGTGACAAAACACATTATTTATCTTGAGTCAAAGTGAGATAGAAATCCCAGATATTTAGATTCTTGCTGCTACAACCCGGTCGTGAGGGAGTGCGAGTACTTTGTTAGATAGATATTAAAATAAAAGCATAAATTTTTCACTCACTGCTTTTGCGTTCTCCGTCAGAACAATCAAAATATGTTCAGAAGCTAACGAAATCAGCGAATCTGCGAGATCAATCACACATGCACATAACACATTGGTCAGTAGGCGGTCGGAGAACTACTGCCTAACTCAAATTAACAACCTATCTAGCCGCGGATGCGTTGCAGAGCTTGTATTACCCGGTATTTTTAGGTAATAATTTGCTTACCCTAAATTTTTCTGAAATATCATCTACTAAATCTACTAATTGATTAGGTGATTAGGCTACGATATGAGATTAGATCTGATACAGATACATTTTGTTAAGAATTCTTGGTTTATGTGACTAGTGCGATGATCATAACAATTGTATTCTATCTTAACCAAAACCTCTCGGAAAATCCCATTTTTAACCCCTTTGGGGGTTAAATTACTCCCAGTGTTTGGGGAATCGCTGCTCTAGCATTCAGCTGGCGCATCGCGGGCAATCTATGTCCTTCTACAGGGCTCTCCTTCCACCGCAATTCTTTCATCTTCCCTCGGTTCTTCCCTCTCGGTCTTACTGCTCAGTGCCACTCTCCACCCAACCTTCTAACTTGCTGACTCGTTCTTCTAGCATCCTCACTATATGCCCCCACCATCTCGCCGAATCTATCCTGTTCAAACAGGCACCAACCAACACACTCTCTTCTCTCTAAAACATTCACTTAATCTCACACTCTATTCTCTTCTCGTCCATTTTGTCTCCCACTATCGTCCATCTAAACACCGTTCATTTTCAACCGGCAGTGTGTGCCGATCCTTTTTTTCCTTCTCTTGCTGTAATTGTCTCTATAACAATGGTTTTACTGCTCCAGTATGTCAATGTGGGTCCAGTTGAGCCTATCAAAACTATTCATATTTTTCATACTTTTATATTATAATATACATCACCTGATCTTTCATAATTGGAAATACGCTCTCATTGTTCTTCCGCTATTTTTTTCCATTCTGACCTCCACTTCCGTGCACTCCTCCCTTGCCTTGTGAATACGCCAATCCCAGGTACACAACTCGTCACATTTTCTCAATTTTTTCAATCATCAATAAAATCTCCGACTTCTCCCTTCCACTCCTCTCCTACCCAGCCTCATTTATCACTCATAAGTGAATAGAAAATCCATCTACTAAAGGTTCTCAGCAAATTTCTGGCAAAATTTTCCATAAGTTCCCACTTCCAATTACTTCTCCTCCAATCCAACATTGCCAAATTCGATTCCGCGTTACACGCAGTGGTGATATAAACACCATGCCAGTATTATGGAATTCTCTTTAACTCTTTATCTGATTTACTACATCTTAAGCACTATAATAAGAGTAAGGGGAGAAGTACTCTCTCTTCCCTGTCTAGGCACGTCCCCTCCCACTATGGAAAGTTACTTATCACACCCTGGTTCATTGTCGCAAACCGATTTTTCTCATTTATTAATACATCCCATTCTCACATTTTACTACTCCAAAATAGAATAAATTACAAGCATTTTTAATTTTTCTCCTCAAAGTCTTTCCTCCACTCCTCAAAAGTCCTAGCCTTTGGGTCAACAGATAGTAAGTGAGTCCAAATGCATTTCTTAGGCCAACGATCGTTGCTATATATGGCTGTTTTGATTTCAGATTCCACAAGCTCTTATCCGAACACTATTTCTTAAGCTATACAAGCAGATCTCTGAAGTAACTACGCCTTGCCCTCTTTCCTGTACCCACATATTGTTCCATCTCACCAACTGTATCTTATCACCATTCTCAACTTAATCCAGATCTTTCGAAAGTTTTTTTTGATTCATTTTAGCTTTAACTATAGATATATAATTTATAAATTTTTATATTATAATACTTATAATATATTATATATATTATAATATACTATATATATATTATATATATTATATAATAATATATATATATATAATATCAATAACATATATATTACAAATATAAAAAATTATAATATCTGCCCACTGATATAAGTTTATCTACTCTATCTATTATACTATTATTATTAGCAAGTTTTTAAGCTCCCCTCACTGAAGTGCAATAGCAGTGCACCTCAACGTCAATTTATTTGATCATCCCTCGCACGCCTCATAAATTCCCATATCTATGAATGTAAATAATTCCTATTCGTTTCCTTTACCTATTTTATTTTTTATATTTTAAGATACTCTAACTTTTACTTCCAAAGTTTTGAGTATGAGCACCGTTTTGACTAACAACAAAATTTTTACTATGATTTGACAGTTGATGAATGTTTAAATTATAATTAGGAATTTTTTTTCTATATTAATTATATACGACCAAATCACTTAATAATAATACTTCCTGGCTTATACAATTTTTAAATACATTTATAATTAATGTATTTTCGTTTCTATTTGAACCTCACACATAAATACACTTGTTTACTCTTCCACCTACAACAATCTCCATACTCATAAAACCGCAGCTGTCCTGTTGACGCTCAATCTGCTTCATGGTTTGATATTTGTTCTTTTTTGAGGAAAATGATGCTCATTAGTTCTATTTCGCTTACCCAGTATTGTTTCAGGACCACCAATGACACTAATTGGTTTTTAAAGTTTCGTCAGCAAAACATAACCTGCAAAATCGAAAGAAAATTTAATACAGATAAACCCTTGACATAATGAAGAACTATAACATAGGGTAACCTAACCTTAACCTAACCTAACGCTAACCTAAACCTAATCCTAAAAACAAAAAAAGAAATAAAATTAATTTGCCGTCACGTAAGTAAATTAAAGTAATAACGTAATTGCTATGTTTGACTTTAATATATTTACATTCTTTTAAAACTAATTTAATGTTCTTCAATTCTTCTGACCAGCAGTAAATAAAAAAACAGGATTTTTAGAAAGAGAGCAAACATAGCTTAACCCTCCAACTAGGGTTGGCCGACGTACCGGGTGCGGTGGCGGTGCGCTCACGTGATCCAATTTTATTCTTAGTTTGCGGTTGCGCTCATTTTGGTGTGGTGTGCGGAGCGGTGCTGTGTGGTGCGTTGCAGTGCAGTGCACATCAAAATTTCAGCGAGCTGGTGTGGTGCTGTGAGGTGCGGAGATCGGATCCCACGGAAACAAAGAGGGGCGGTGCGGTGTGGAGCACGAGAAAAATTAGTAGTGCGGTGCAGTGCGGTGAGTGGTGCGGACCTTTTGATCGTCTCGCACCGCACCAGTTTCTCGACAATTTTCTAAAAATAAGAAAAATGATAATGAAAAATGGAGTTGTTTATTTTGTTTATAATATATGTTTAATATATATATATTATATATATATTAATTATATATATTAATATATATATACGTACTTATACTATTCATATATATACTTATATATATATATATATAGTACTATATATATATATTTATTCTTTATTCACATTCTTATAATACTTAAAATATATCTATATATATTTATATACTATATTATATATATATTTAGTATCTTATTATATATATATTATATATATATATATATATATTATATATTATATACTTAATTATTATATATATTTATATATATACTATATAGTATGTACTTTTCTTATATAGTATATATATATAATATATATATATATATCAGGGCGTAATAACATAGGGTAGGTCATTGTTATATTCTTGGTTCAACTATTTTTTAGTCTTTTTAATAAAATATATTTAAATGGTAAAATTAAAATAAATTATTAGAATTTTATATTGAAAAGTTGTAAAAAAGAAACTGATTTATAAAATAAATTTAAAGAAATCACTACTTTAAATTTTAAAATTATAGATAATTTTAATTGTAACTTCTGCAATTTTCCTTTCCTACTCTGTTCTAAAGAGTAAAATTCTAAGGCGGTGGGCGTTCGGGTAGATCTTCATATTTCATATAGGAATATTAGTGAGGAAAAAAGCATACGCGCTCACATAACCTTGCTGTTGAGCCGAAAAATAAGCAATTGTCGCGAGTACGAAACTTTCGCTTACCTCAATGAAAATCGTACGAAAATAATTTGAAAAAAAAGATTTTTGAATCTCTCTCTCTCTCTTAATTCAACTCATCTTTCTCTTCATCTTTCTATCATCTCTCTTATTGCTACCCTCCCTCTCTCATCTCTTTACTCTCTCTCTCTCTCTCTCTCTATCTATCTATCTATCTATCTACTCTATCTATCTATATCTTTCTCGACATATTTTCTAGTAATCTAATCCTTGTATCCAACTACCTATTCTAATTTTTTCGTCTAATTGTACCGATATTGTTAACTTATGGTGGCAGAGTGAAAATAAAATGTTTACCATATTTTGCTGTGTTAAGTTTGGAATAGAGGCAGTGAAGGTGTTTGTGCTTTATTGATAATTTATTATATGTAACTTTTTATTAATTCAAGCTGTTTGTTTATTCTATTTATAAAATTAAAATTTTTAATAAATATAAATCATTAATTTAAAAAATTCTGTGGTAGGTCCTAATGTACGTGTCTTTTGAAGTCCATTCTTATGCCATAATAATATAGAGCATTAATAAACATTATCCGTTTTTTCTCTCCATAAGGTACTGAAAATATATTATTTTTTGTGGTTAATTTTGGTAGTCTCAGTTTGAATACTAGCACGCACAGTATAACTAACATATAAAAATATAAAATATATATTATTAAATATATATATATATATATATATATATATTATATATGAGTATATTAGTAATAAATAAAGACTATATAATCTTCCTTCAGCTTGTTATTAATTATACTTTAAAGATATACCACATAAATAAATTATAAAATAATATTTAATTTTCTATTATTATTATATTAATTCTCAATATATTATATATATTTTAATTAATATAATAGATATATATTATATAATATATAATTAATAATAATAATATAATAATTATAAATATATATATTATATTATATTATTATATATTAATAATATATATATAAAATGATTTATAGACTCATATATAAGAGCTATATTGTCTCCTTCAACTTGTGTAAATCTTCAAGGTAACGCCAACTGAATATAATAACATATAGTATATATTTAATTTAATTATTATCAAATATTTAATATGAATTTATTATAAATAATTATAAATTATATTATTTTATTTATTTTTATATTATATTAATACTATAGTAATATATTTATATATATATATTATTATTTATATAGTATATATACCTCGTATTATTATATATAATATATAACCTCCTTCAGTAGGTGTATTTTTTGGCTACAGATTCATAAGAGCGAATAAGAGTAGCAAAGGAAGGTTTAAATAATTATTTTTCAACGATGTCGCGAATCACTTTACTCGTTTTAGTACAATAAACACGCTTATCACGTCTGATATTCTTATTCCGAGGTTTACCAAATCGATAGGAATATTATGTAATCAATAGTTTTTTTATTTAAAATGTTCATTCCATCATTAATTGAACAAATAACAAATGTCAACCGAATTCATACAATTAAGAAGGTAGAGAAAGTGCTCACAGATTATGTCTCTCTCTTCATCATTGTGTTATTCTTGTTGTCATTGTCTGAGGATATTAATTCTTTCTTTCAGAGTTTTTATTATGAGAGGATTGAACAAACATAGTGTTTGCAGATTATGCAAGGTCTTTAATGATCTTTCTATAAATGTTGTGGTATAAACATTAATATAATTTTGCTTGTGAATATGAATTGTTCATATTGGAGATGGAAGATAATTTTTTTTGTGTCATCAATTACTCTGCCAATATAACATTTTGATGTGTAATTAACAGCACCTTAACATAATTTCAAGATTAAACGTCAATGTATTTACTTGAAGTTAGCAAACTTTCATTCTGTTTGTAATATTATTTATGTTCTTTACTTTCTGAGAGAAAAAATTTGACTATCATTATAACGTGCTGCAATTTGTGGATCTCTATTTTTGTGAGAGAACTTTCGCATTATTTGTTTGAGATGTCCAACATTTTCTAATTGTTAAGGAACCTGACGGCAGTTTGTTGTTGTATCCTCATAGAATAATGAAACAAAATTTTCTTTTATTTTGGCATTTTCATCTCTCATGAACAGTGAACATCATCTGGGGATAGGTCCATTTCGAAACATTTCTATTAAATATTGTTACTGTACTTATGTCCCTTATTTATTTATGACGTTTTTTTAGTTGATGGTTCAGATGTGCTTCAGTTATTATTAAATTTGGCTTCTGAAATAATTGGCAACGGCATGACTTACTCAGAAGAAAACGAAAGAAACTGCTGTATGAGGTAATTTGACCATTTAAATTTCTCGATATAACGGATTGGAGAAAACTACAACTTACTGAACTGATTATTTGATAGAGTTATTAATTCTGAAATTTTAGTTTTAACTCCTCATACTTTTTCTTTCAAATATTTCTCCATTTGTAGATATTTCCTTCGAGTAGTGTGTTGAAAGAGCCGATACTTTCGCTAGCCATAACTAACCAAGAATTTCAATCGATGGCGGAACACGACAGTATATTCATTCTAATAATATATCTGTAAATTTACCTTAAATGCCATATACCTTTATGATTTTTTTTTCATTGACCCATATATTTGTATTTTATATTAGCTTCAAGAGTAATCTGATTCATTCTTAAAGCTGGAATTGGGGATCCTTTACTCTTTACTAATTTTACTTTCTACATTTTACTTGTGTTTGCTGCTTAGATAGTTCTTAACCCGGATGTCATTCTTCCTTTCCGAGAATAATTACGATTTGCATAGTGTACGGTTTGCGTTTTCATGGGAAACAGTAACGAAGTAATCCCAAATCACACTAGATAAGGATACCATTAGGGAATTGCTTTTCGTGAGCGAAAATACTACACAAGCTACGAGCCTATCAACGTTAATATTGCTAGATTTCGATTGTGACTCAAATTACTGTCACTACCTTGAGACGGCAGTAGTTATGGAACCTTTTGGTAGTCGCCGTTTTTTTCTACTTTAGAGTTATTGTATCATTTTGAAATTTGGGTAGTTTTAGTTGATGTCCTGATCTGGTCACAGCCGAGTTTTCATGAGAATCTCTGGTGGTGGGATTGGGGCCATCACGAAATTGCCGGCCTGTTCAGATGCACCGTCTTCATTCTTCATAAATTTATGCACCCTCCTCGGTCTTTACACTAATTTTCACTTTGTTGAACATCACCTCTCCTTCTCTAAACCTCATCTCTTATATTTAATCGAAACTTAAGTGTTTGAGTGTTCTGGCAGCAACCCCACTATGTTCTCTCTTACTGTCTCTATACTCAATTTTCAAGCAAAGGTGGTTGTTGTGCTTATGTGTCGAATGATGTTGTTTGTTCTCGTGTCTTTGATTTGGAGTCTTTAGTATTTTCTATATTTTGGCTAAAATTATCCAGTTAATCTACTGCCAAGTTCATCTGCTCTGTAAATATGTCTCCTAACTCGACTGGCATTCCTAAATACTTCGACTACTTAAACTCAAAATTAGAATACATTCTCTCTTCTTCGCCATTCTCTGAAATCATCATTCTCAGTGATTTCACCGTCATTCTCAGTGATTTCACACTCAAGATACGGCTGGTGAACTTGCTTACCAATTTTCTATCCAGAATGGGCTCGAGTAGTTGGTGCAGCTTCCGACTCGTATTCTTGATCGTCTTGGGGAAGAAAGCTACATTCAAGACATCTTCCTAACTTCAAATCCTTCTCCTTATTCTGCTAAAATCTTTCCCCTCTAGGTTCCTCTGATCACCTTATCTCTGTATCCTGTTCTACTTTTTCTATTCTTCAGCTGAAAGGACCCCAGCATACGTCGAGGAAACGTTTTTTGGAACTTGGGTTCCGCAAGCTGGCCCAACTTAGGTTCATACTTCTTTGACTTTCCATGGAACGACTACTCCTTCGGTGGGAGGGGGGGTCCCTCGGAGTGTGCAGAGAGCATAACCGATGTTATTCTCTCTGGCATGAAGGAGTTTATTCCATATTCTTTCCTTTCAACTAAACCTAAGAAACCTTGAATGAACTCTGCTTGTCCTCGTGTTATTCACCACAGAAAGCTGCCTTCAGCAAATGTCACCGTCTTCAAATTACAGAAACTCACACAACTCATATTTCTTCCCACAATCGGGCCAAACATATTCTTCGTAATAATAGTAAAAAATTTTCTCCATAAAAAATGCAATAATATTTCTGTTTCCTCTTCTTCCCTCTCTCTCTTCTACATCTCTCTCTCTGGATTCCATTTTCTTCTTTCCGTTCTGTTTTTTTACTTTGCTCTCTCTCTATATCTCTTAATAATCTCATCTATCTATACTACTACTCATCTCCACACATTTTGCTCTAACATCTAATTTCCTGCTGCTTCTGTTCAACCTTCTTCTGTCTCTCTTTCTCTCCTCTCTCTCTCTCTCTCTTCTCTCTCTAAGAGTTGCATCATGGCTTAGTCACAGGACTCCTCTAACTTGTAAGCTTATTTCTCCTTCTCCATGATTCTCGCTTTGGTTTGTGCAGACCAATCTCTTCTATGAACATTTGAAGTTCACAGTTCCTCTCTCTCTCTCTCTCTCTCTCTCTCTCTCTCTTTGGTTTGTTTGCAAAGAATGTTAACTAACTCTGCTTCTTCCTCTTTCCCTCCTCTAGCATTTTCCGACAACATAACGTATGTTTTCTGCTAAAGCTGAAACCTTTGCTCAAACATTTACCCCCAATTCAACTTTAGATGATTCTGAAGCTAGTTCTGCTGTTTACTCCTCTCCAACTCGTTTATGGCTAACATATAAAGATATTATTTCTGCTCCCTTCGAGCTTAACACTAAGAAGACGAATGGTTCTTATGGTATTCTTCCTGTGGTTCTTAAAGCTTGTGCTTCTGAACTTGCACCCTACCTCGATAAACTCCCCCTTAACCCCCCAAGCTATCGTCCTATCCCTTTAACTTCTGTTCCTCCTAAGGTTTTCGAATCTATCTTCAAGAGGAAGATTTTGGGAAAATCTTAATTCATCTAATCCTATCTCTGATCGCCAGTATGGCTTTCGTAAGAAGCGCCCCACTACTGGTGATATTCTTTCTCTTCTTTCTGATTCTTTTTCCTCTTCCCTTCGGTATTTCGGTGAATCTTTCGTTGTGACTTTGGACATATCGAAACACTTCTATAAAGTTTGGCCCAAAGTTTTGATTTTTAAACTTCCTTTTTCTCGGAATCTATCCTTCTCTTTGTGACCTTCTCTTTGTGACCTTTTCTCGGATTTCTTTTTCTGTAGTCAGGGTTCTGTCTTAACTTCAACTCTCTTTCACTTTTCATTAGGGACCTTCTCTCTATTACTTCTTCACCTATCCATTCTTATGCTGACAACTCCACTCTTCATTGCTTCTTAAATTTTGAAGGATGTTCCAACCAAACAGCAACTAGCTTGTAGAACGGAAGCCTTGGACAACTAACCTCTGGTCTTTCTCGAATTTATAATTGAAGCATTGAGAACAAGGTTGTTTTCAATGTCTCAAAAACTTAGTTCCTTCACCTTTCTACGAAGAATAATCTCCTACACAACCATAACATCTTCTCCGAAAGCACAACTCAAACCTTCGTCTGTCCTTAATATTCTTGGTGTTTCTTTTCATCGTCAAGCTTCTAAGACGTTGTTTCCCTACAGTGGCTTCCACCCTCATTCCATGCTCTTCCATTGTTCCACTCCACCCATTAAGTCTAAGGTTTTTCTTTTATTATCTCTTCTGATCTCATTATATATATATATATATATATATATATATATATATATACTATATATATATATATATATATATATATATATATATATATATATATATATATATATATATATATACTTTCTCTATATCTATATCTTTATATATATATATATATATATATATATATTTATATCCAGTCTCTCTATCCGTCGAATTGTTGCGTCTTTCTCTTTATACTATCTCTATTACAATGGACTCTGCTCTTATGAACTCTTCAGTCGCATTCCTCCTCCAATGAGAAGGGCTCGAGCGACACACCTTTCTACACGTTTCTTTCTTTCTCTGTACAACTTTCTAACCCCAGAATTTCCAGATCCACAGTGCGCTTATAAAGATCAAACTCATTTTTTTACTCGTTTAATATTTATTATATTTCAATGAAATGACTTTACTATGATCGGTAAGTATGAATCTTCATCTCAAGAACTTTTTCTGTAATTGGTTTAAAAAATTTAAAAAAGGAATTGCAATTTTAAAGTTTTGCTTTAAAACTTTTCATTTTATGTTAACCCTGACACAGAGAGCATCCTCATTTTTTCATTAACAGAATTTAAAATTTTTCTTTCATATTCAAAAATGCTTTAAATTTTTATCGATGTTTGCGCTAAAATCTTTCAAAACAAGCCTCACATTTTCATATGATCAAGAGCGGCCACTCTATCTAGTGATGGTGACTGCAATGTAGTGCATAATGAAGGGGAAGAAACTTATATTAATTTCGCTTGTGATCACCGATTTCAAACGATTTGAGGCTTTTGAAGAGGTGTCAACCGTGTCATTATCTTAATCCATCTGAAGCCCCTCTAAAGCTTAAATAATTGCTTTTAAAAGTTCTTTAAATAGCAGCATCGTGGTTTTCCATCCGCCTAATTCGCAAATTTGCATATTGGTGTTAGGTTTATCCATTTTGCCTCTGAGAATTTTTTTTTTAGACTAAAGGTGACTTTTGGCGACCACAAATAAATTACAGTTGTTTTTACAGTGTAAATGCAGTTTTTAATGTGTTAACTTCAAATGCATGCCCTAAGGTTAGGTTTAAGAAATGTGAACAGCAACAAACAAAAAATACAGCAGGTTATTTTTGCTTTATTACAGCTTGTCACCTATAAAACTTTCCCTCATTGATTCTGACCATCATATTCTTGTCAATCAGAAAGTGACTATTTATTCTATCTTCCAAGGACCTTCAGGCTTTGCTTTATTTTCTACGCCAGATCTTCTTTTACACATTTAATTGTCACAAAATTTTTTATTATTTCTTATTTTACTTTTTTCTCGAAATAATTGGCAATTATTTGAAAAAATTGCAAAATATGTTTATCTTATATTTCTCATAATATATATAATATATATATATATATATATATATATAACATATTTATAGTATATATATGTTATATATATATATATATATATATATATATATAGTTAGTTATATATGGCATATATATATATATATATATATATATATTATTATTATACATACTTGGGCTATAAACAATAAATTTAAAGATGGATTTAAAGATATATTTAATTATATATATATATATATATATATATATATATATATATATATATATATATATATATATATATATATATATATAAAAAGATAAATATATATATTTATATATATATATATATATATATATATATATATATATATATATATATATATATATATGACACTGTTCCTAGGTGGATTAAAAGAGAAAATTGGATTTTTAGATTATTTGATTTGAAGGATTTTTTTACGAATTTTTTAAATTTTCCCATTAAATAAAAAGAATTACACGCCACCGCTCGCGCGCAGAGCGCATTTGGAGTGAGAGCTCAGCGAGCCGTCTGCCATGCATGCACGGCAGCCTGCTGTGCATCTACCCTATGGTATTGTCTAACTCAATAAATATCTAATGAAAAAATAATTTAACTACAAGATAAAATAATTTTGAAAAGGAAAATATCTCAATTAAGACAGATAATAAAAAGTACACAAAATCGACTTATGAAACTTCACAAATTTTAGTTTAAAATAAATAAAATCTCTCATTTCTGACTTTTCCCTCGGATCATAAAAGAAATTTAATAGTTTTATCCATTTGGGAACATTTACCATATATATATATATATATATATATATATATATATATATATATATATATATAATAAAAATATATATATATATATATATATATATATATATATATATATATATATATATATATATATATATATATATATATATATATATATATATATATATATATATATATACAAAGAAGAAATTGTATAAATAAATTAGATTGAAAAATATTAATATTCTCATTAGTTGGAAAGAAGTGATTAATGTTTCTTCTTGAGTCAAATAAAAGAAATTGGAAAGAGGGAAAAAATCTTTTAAATGAATAAGTCAAAATTGAGAAGGAAAAAAAAAGGGAAAAAATGTTGATCGCTGTTTCGTAATCCTTTTTGGACGGACCAAGAAAGAACAAGATTAAAAGGAACGTCTTCGACTAATGAACTGTAATTAATTTAAAGATATTCATTTATTGTTCGTTATCTCTCTCTCTCTCTCTCTCTCTCTCTCTCTCTCTCTCTCTCTCTCTCTCTCTCTCTCTCTCTCTCTCTCACTAAAAGGATTATTAAATTTATATCTTCCATTGGTTAGTAACATTCAATTAATTTAAAAAAATTTATTTAAAATTTGGAAAAAAAAGATTTGATCTTCCTATTTTATGCAATATATATATATATATATATATATATATATATATATATATATATATATATATATATATATATATATATATATATATATATATATATATATATATATATATATATATATATATATATATATATATATATTTAAAAGTGTATATATATATATATATACATATATATATGTAAATATATAGGTAAGTATATATGTTAATTTTGAAGAGCAGTATATATATATATATATATATATATATATATATATATATATATATATATATATATATATATATTAGAGTTGGACTGAACGCCTATTTTTCAGTATACGCGAATATTATGCGAATAATTTCTTTTTAGTATTGGCGAATGCGATTGTGAACGCGAATATATTTTTGTTTAAATATTCGCAAATGCGAATTCGAATGCGAATACGAATATTACATATTGCCAATAATGTTCCACTTTTTATAGTAGGTATTAGTGGAATATTTCCTTCTGTTTAAGAGTTCAGCCATTAAAAATTATTTGTATAAATACAAATACATTGAATTTCCTTTGCTTCCACTATTACGCGCATCTCACCAATCTCCCTCCCTAAATTCCTCCCTTTAAAAGCGGAAAACTACTTCCTTAATTCATAAATTTGAAAAATTCAAAATTTGGATATATTTTGTCTCTCCACATTTGTTTTTATTGTTTCTTACTCATTTTTTAATGCTGATTCCGATAATGTTATTATTTTTTTTCGATCATTGACCATTTTTGCTCTTTCACAGCGTTAAGTGATTTAATTGGATTAACTATTATTTTTGGTTCTTTAGCTGCGCTAAGTGAATACATTTCCCATTCGTGAATTCGAGTGAGCTTTTAAGAAGTTGTCAATTTTTTATTTTCGGTAATGTAATATATCGATTTATTTTATAAACATTTCTCTGTAAAAGCTTTGCTAGTTTCAAAGTATTATCGGAAGATAGAGGGTTGTTCTCGCGATTTACGCCAATTCTTTTCTTACAGTGATTTTAAGAATATATATATATATATATATATATATATATATATATTTATATGTGTAAAAAACTTTGTGTATAAAGAGAGATTATATTTATATATATATATATATATATATATATATATATATATATATATATATATATATATATATATATATATATATATATATATATATATATATATATATATATATATATATATATATATATATATATATATATATATATATATATATACTTTGCAGTGTGTAACAAACTTTGTGTACAATGAGACATTATGTTCTTTCTAGCAGGTTTCAAGGAAAATATATGTTCCAAGGCTCCTTCGGAACTTCCCAGGTAAGTCCTTAAATTGGGATGGAACATAACCCTGCTGAATGGCTTTTGTTCATAGACATCTCGACACGAAACTTAAAAGCTGTATTACTACATAATGGAAATCAATATCCTTCCATGCCTATTGTACACTCAGTACAAATGAAAGAGGATTATGAAAATGTTAAAAGTTACTTACAAAGACTAACTATTTTGAATTCCACTGGTTTTGTATGAAGATTTCAAAATTCTAGGATTTTTATTAGGTTCACAAGGAGGATTCACTAAATATTCTTGTTTCCTTTGTTTGGATGGGATAGTAGAGAAAATGCCGATTATTTTATTACAACAAACTTTATTACAACAAACAATACGGGAGGAACTACAGTCAGGTTCATTCAATGTCATTAGACAGCTTCTTATCCTGCCTGGAAAAGTTTTTTTTTACCTCCTCTACCCTTAAAATTAGGAATAGCCAAACAATTTGTAAAGGTTTTAGATTTCGAAGGAGAAACTTTTCAAGAAATCCGGCTTATGTTTCCTAAAATCTCAGATGATAAAGTCAAAGGCAACATGTTTACTTCCTTGAAGTTGGAAGAGAGATGAGCAGAGTTGAAAGAGATGCTTGATATGCATTCCGAAATGTGATTCAAGGATTTCTAGAGAACCGTAAAGATGCCAATTACGTACAGCTGGTAGATAGACCTGTTGAATATTACGAAAATATGAGATGTCGCATGTCACTAAAGTTACATTTTATGCATTCTCATTTGGATTTTTCCGGGGGAATTTAGGGGATGTCATTAAGGAGCATGGTGAACGACATCACTAGGATATTTAAACAATGGAAAAATGATATCAAGGATGTTGGGGTGGTTCTATGATGTATAACTATGTGTGGTCTTTGATTAGAAATGACAAAACTAATCACAAGGAGATCTAGATCCTCAAATCACTTTTAAATTGAAAAATATTAAATATTTTATCATTTTATAGTCTGCATGTGACTGTTTTTTTTTCTTTCTTTTTAAGAATACAATTCAATAAATTCTCATTTAAAAATTTTTATTTGACCTTTTTTTAATATAAAAAAGAACATATAAAATAAAATTTTTGCATGCCAGCCTATCAATAATGGCAAAATACAACTTTTGTATTTTTTCTCAAACTATCAATGATAGAAAAAAAGAAAATTAACGAAATTGACGTCAAAAAATACAAAAGAAAAAGAGGTGGGAGGAAAAAAATAAATTTTGTTACATGGTATAATCAATAGATAAACTAAGTTATTGAAATGTTATACTCTTAAACTAATATATTTTTTCAGCTCTCTGACCATTTAATCTACTACGCTTTACATCATAGATCATACAAGAACCGTTAAAGAGACATTTACTGACAACACTTTATTGAGGACAAGCAAGGTAAGTCCTTGCTTACAGTGAAAGATCAGGATAAGTCTCCTCAGGCTTCCTACTACCATGCAAGAGAGTCTTCGTCAGGAAATGCGTTTCTCTTTGAGGTACTGATAGACAATTTTTTATGCTTGTTCAGAGATCTGATCATCTAAGTCACCACTACCTGAATATAAAATTGTATTCATGACGTTGGTGACAGTGGTAATTGTTGATTGATGGTTTTGAAACAACGTTTGCTGTTCTTTGTTTCTCGAACTGTTTCAGGCTTATATTTTTTGAATTTCTTCACATTTCCAGCAAGTGTTGACTTTCAACCTCTCCGTAAAAACTCAGAAATGAAAATTTTTGTTTGTTTTGTTTATTGTCCAAATGAAATGAAATGAAAGTCGTTGATATCTCTCCGAAATTAAACCTTTTGTTACTTTTTCTCAATATCGTCTCTCTTATAATTTTTATTTTTTGCCTGTCGTTGTTTAAAGATACTAATACTTTCTTTATAGTGGTTGCAAGAGGAATGACTTCAGCTATTGATGACGAGCTTTTGCTGATATATTCAAATGGTTGGAGCATAGTGACACAACTGGTTAGAAAAAATTTTGTTATAAGACATTAAGACATTTATTTTATCATTATAAAGTTCGTACAAGTAGAGAGTTTCACTAAGTTTTCGCCTCCTCATTTTCATTTCCAGATTGTAGTGTCAGCGAACGGTAACCTCATGTATTCTGAAACTTGTGGAATATTAATTCTGTCATCTACTTCCTTTAGTTCTTCTTGAGCCATGGTCGAATGCTCAAAGTGTTCCGCAATTAACCAACATTTTGAGAGAACTTCACTGACAGTTATTTGAG
>JABUQX010123249.1:0-5000 GCA_015478945.1 Trachelipus rathkii
AAAAAAAAAAGAGGAGAGAAAAAGATAGTATCAATTTTAACAAGAAAGAGTCAAGATGGAGTCAATACTCGTCACAGCAGACTCATGTGATTTAGAAAATGAAAGATAAGAAAGTAGAGTAAAGATAAGGAAGTAATGAAGCCAAAACCTTTCAGAACACCGTATTCCACATGATGTATTCCCGCGCAGGTAAAAATAAAGCTTTAAAGTGTAAGATAAAGTGATTAAGCATACATGGTTAGATACATATATCATCGCATGTTTTATGGACTTAATTATGCTGCAGGAACTGGTATGTTCATAATATGAATCAGAAAGATTGATATTCTACCATCGTGACCAACATAAAATAAAAAAATATTTAATATGTAGAATGCTTGATATTGAGATGAGGACATTAATACATAAATATATATACTGCACAAATGGCCATTAAAATGGAATAAAGTCATCTATCAAGGATGTAAGAGATTAGAATTTGAGTCATGTGCCATTACTTCATAGATAAAAATTGGAGTTTAGTTAAAGGAATTATAAAGTAAAATTGGTTAAAACATTGAGTTAGTGGGGGTCATTTTACCCTTTGCAGTTTAAACTATCTTGGATGGGGCTTTACAAGGTTCGACATCCAGATGGTATCAAGCTTTCATGATTTAAGATGTCATAAACCAAAATCAAGGAAGATGATAATTTGCTTTGAAAAATAATTGCTCAAGAGAGTTTTGCTGAAAATGAATCTGCGAGTCTGTGAAAGTGTAGAGATTGGTGGAAAGAATCACAGGTGAAAATAATTAACAATACTAAGGTAATAAATGTTGTTTACCATTAAAAAGAGATCACATTTCTAATAACAAAATCAGGCTTAGCAAAGACTGGTTTCTCATTAAAAAGATAATTTTTAAAAGACAGAATATTTTGTACATATTGTGATAACATAGATGAAATGTTGAAACTAATTTTGCAGAAAAGATTAAGAAACATGAATTATTAAACAATGACAGATTCTATTTTACACCATAGTGTAATCTCCACAAAAGAAAAAAATTGAGAGTAGTATTCAATGCAGTTTGCCATACCAATGGTTTTCTTTAAATAATAGTTTAATTATAGGCCTAGACTATATTCTAACCTACAAGGCATCCTTTTAAGGTTCAGAAAGGAGAAATTCTTTCTTTTTATGACATTCTTTGTCTTATAGATCCAAAGGCTTTATGGTTCTATTCATGGATGCATGGGCAGTTATAGATAAAACTCCAGAAGAATACAGGGTTAAAGTTCATATATTTGGTAGTGTGAGCTCACCTTCAATTGCAAATTATGTTTTGAAGCAACTAAAATGTGATTGAGCAGAAAAATTCAGTAATTTAGCAAGATTTAATACTTAGAATTTCTATGGAGATGATTGTTTTAAAGTCTGTGAATCAGAAAATGAGACTGTACAATTTATAAGAAGTTAAGAAATTTTTAAAAATAGTGGTTTTAAATTAATTATCAAATGCATAGTAATTTCAGAAATTTTTAGAAAATATTGATAAACATAGACTTAAAGTAAAGATTTTAAGATAAAACTTATCCTTAGATAAATTACCTTCACCAAAAGTATTAGGCTTAAGTTGGGACACAAAATAGATTTAATGAAAGCTAGGGTAGATTATATAATAATAATATGACACATTGAGCCATGCGCATCTTGCAGGAGTTCCATATCCGATCCACTGGGTTTTATTAGTAAGTACTATAGTAGCCAAAAAAATTTTAAGATAATTTATGCGATATGAAAAGTTACTGGGAAATGCATGAAATTTCCATAGATTAAAAAAGTTACATAAATGGTTAAAGTGGATGTAAAGCTATGTTTCAAGTCCCTAGGCAGGAAATAATAAAATTGTCTAAAGTATCAAATAGTGTAGAACTATTATTTTTCAGATGGTTCCAGATTAGCATTCTGCAAGTAGCCATACTATAAGGTTAATTGGATGTATGGAAAAAATTTGTTCATTGGTGTTTCTAAAACAAGATTGGATACATATAAATAAAATTTGACGGTTAATTACAAGAATTAGGAATTGAGTGCAGCCGAATATTGAGTGTCAATTTACTGAAATTTTAAAAAAATGAATAGTGGTGGTTATAAAACTGGAATATTTCAGGAAAGATTAGTGAAGGTGTATTACAGTATTTATTGATCAAAAGATCAAAAGATTTGTACATAATAGGTTTATTATATTAGATCACAAAACAGATAAGAGAATGAATTATGTACAGGCAAGCTTAAATATTGAGATTCGCAAGTAAATGGAAATATCATGTTATTGGTTTTTGAAACAATAAACTATGGAGAACCTGGTCCCAGAATTATTTGTACAAAGAAAAGTCAATGGCCTAGCAAAATAAAAGAAAATAAATTAGATGATTGAAGAATGATGAAATTATAAAAAGTAAATCCACAAAATGGATACAAAATAACGCACGCAAGCTCAGCAGACAAGCTCATACATTCTGTTAGATTGGATGAAATTAAAAACAAAGTAAAGCAACTGGATTTTAAGAGTTTAAAGAAGTTGCATAAAAAGCCTGGGAATACAGGTGTATGAGAATCACAAGAATTAAAAATGCAGAAAGTTTTTTAAGAAATTATTTTCATAAATAAAGAAGTTTCATGATATACATAAAAATAATAAAGAAAGAGGCTTGCAAAAAGGCACTTTGGGGCAAAATTCCTACCATTTATAGATAATAATGGAATATTAAGAGTAGGTGGGAGGAATAAAAAATCTGAAATGTACAAAAGGATGATTTTAAACATCCAATTATCTTGCAAAATAGTCATGTTCAATGCTAATAATGAGACATTACCATAGAATTAATGGACATTTTTAGTAAAACGAAAAGTTTTAAATTGCTTTACATGAAAGAAGTACTATATCATTGGAGCAAGTAGAAGATATTAAGAGGATCCAAAGGATTGCATTATTATGCAGACAAGCCCATACAAGCCAACTAGCAGTTGACTGGGAGACTTGCCGAAAGGATAATTAATACTGTGAATGTACACCAGATATTACAAGTAATTCGGGTATAGATGCTTTGGCCTGTTTTCTATAGTCAAGGGGAAGCGGGCAACGAGGTGAAGTAGGAAGAAAGATAAATGGATTAATTATCTCATGTTTAAGTAGTAGAGTATAACAATTATGAGAGATGTTTATTCATTAGATATGATGCATTCATCATGTCTAAAAGAAAGTTATCAGCGTAGAGGTAATGTGAAATTGAACTCGTCGAATATGGATTGACTTTGTAAAGCTAAACAAAAGAATTAAAAGGACAATAGTAAAATTGGAATAGTAGCAGGTAAATTAAATTGTTTGAAGCAAAAGCAGAGAATACAGTGGATAGTTTCGACCCCCATAGTTTCATAAAGGCAGGTCATTTTGCAAGACACTATATAGAACATGTAAAGAAATAATATTAATAGCTTCATCTTAGAACATCTAATAAGCGTTAACAGATGATAACTTGATACACTTACTGTGTTCACTGTGAGCTAGAATTATTATAAATAGTAGACATAAGAATTTCTGAAATGATTTAGAAAACTTAGAAGCTTTGACCAATAACAAAATTGATCTTCTTAAAGGTAATATAACTTTTCCTCCAGGATTATTTCAGGACAAAGATTGCTTACGTTATATAAGAGATGGAAACATAGTTCAGTATCATTTTGGCTGATTTGTTTTGAAAGATGGATTCAAAGGAATATGTCCTTTATTGCAAAAAAGAAGATAAAGTGGTTTAGCAGAAAAAGAATCACACAAAGTGGGAGATTTAGTCCTTTTAATAGATGAATTCAAACAAGAAGATTGTGGACTTTAGGAAAATAGTAAAGGTTTACAAAGATCGACTCAACACAGAGTGAGATATAAGCGTAGATGTGAGAAATAAAGCAAGACAAGAAAGTACTTTAATATCACAATTTTGGAAAAGACCAAATAAAAATTGATCTTGCTCGGAGAGAAAAAGATTGCATGGATTATAACAGAAGACAACGAATTTAATAGGAAATAAGAAATAAACAAGAAAACTTAAATATTTTAGCAAAAGGGGAAAAAATAAAGGAAAATTAAAGAGAATTCATTTATATATCATACTATTAGTGAACTAAACATGGTTAAAAAAAACAAAATATAATATGTAGAAAAGCAAAAATTGATTGCAACAGAGAAAATTGCTGAGGAAATCAGAATAGAAGGTGGGGGCAACATGAAAAAGAGGCTTGCAAATAGACAAAAGCTAAAGAAAGCAAATATTAGAAAAAATAATAGATAAGGAGATACGCAGCAATACAAGGCTAGTTCGAAACTAAACAAGCTACTGAAGAACAAATCTGACTTTGCCAATCGTAATTGAGAAAATAAAAAGCAAGTACAGAATTCTGGAATTCAATCAACATTAGGAAGAAAAGGAAGAAACACTTAGTAATATCTATTCTGATCAAGAGCTTGAGTTAATTCACAAAGAAGAAAAGAAGACAATTGAACTGGAATTATAAGCAATTGACTAATTACTTCACTTGAATCTAAAAGCAAATACTATTTAGAAGCAAGCGAGGGTTTAACAGGACGAAGAAATTTTTGAGTGAAATCATAAGATTAATAAAAGAGACTTAAAGAAACCTGAGAACAACTAGGAACTCTTTTTCAATATTAGAGCAATCTTCAAGCAACTTTATTGATAAAGCAGCAGCCCTACATTTGAAGATAACACTTAAGCCAACACGCGAATTAGCCTTCTGTGAAATCGGCAAAACATCAGATAATTGAGAAAGTAATTAGTTATGTTTTATAGGTTGTGAATAGTTGGTGTGACATGTGAGTATACAATTTTAAAAAGTAACATTATAGTTTTTCAAAACAAAGTAATAAGGAAAATAATAAAAAGTCCAAAATCAATATTTTTTTTCTATTTCAAAGAATTTATAAATAACTTTTGTTTTAACAGGA
>JABUQX010123249.1:7500-37500 GCA_015478945.1 Trachelipus rathkii
TTATTTTTAAGACATATTTTGACATATGTACTACTCTACCGTTTTATTATATTGCATCTTGGAGAAATCTATAAAACATATTTCGTTCCTGTTTATTTTAAAAAATATGTCAGGTTTCATCTACCGAGTTAAGCACGCTCCTTAAAGGGGGGTATGGCTAGGCTAACAACTAGCCTAACAACAAAAGTCATAAATTAATTAATAATGTTTAAACCTGATAGTTTTAAATTCGGATGTGGAGTTTAAAAAAAGGCGAAAAGATGTCTTTTTTTTTTATAAATTATAAAATAATATGTCTATAGAAGGTGAATAAAATGTATTTATCTCGAAATAAATTAATTTCGGATTGAAATTCCCAAGCTTTATTTTCGGAGTAAGGATCAAGGGAATAGCCTATTAATATATAGTATAAATATACTGATATATATATATATATATATATCATATATATATATTTATATATATATTTATATATATATATATATAATATATTATATAATATATACTATATATATATTTATATAAATATACTATATATATATAATAATAATATATATATTATATATGGATTTAATCTGTTTATATATTTACAAACGTTTTATTTAAACTCTAAACAAATACCATAGGGTAAATGCACAGCAGGTTGCCTTAATGCAGCAGGCTGCTCCGCGAAGCCGTCGACTTCAAATGCTCACGTGGCGCGTGCAGAGCGTTTTTCCATATTGAAAATCATACGAAGCCTGCTTGCTCCAGCTCGTATTGAGCGAATTGATCCCTTCGTGCACATTAACTTCAAAATATCCTGCATTTACCTATGGTGGTTTTCTGTTAGTTTAGACCCACATTATCTGCAAGTCTTCCTTCTTGATGTTCATTTCATGATTTGTTTCACATTCAATTGATTTATTTGCAAGTATCCCCACATTATTTTTCCTTGATAAGCTTTGTTCACTACTGTCGTACATCTTATATTCTCAACTTTGCTTCCTATTCTCATTAATCTTCGTCCATGCCCCCACTAACTTAAGTCTTATAATAGAAACACTTAATGATCTGATATTCGGCATCCCCAAACCCCACACTGATTTGATATCCAATACATACTTCAACATCTGCTCCTTCTTCCACCAAACAAAGATTCTGATCGATTCTTTTTCATTTGATACGATATCTCTACTTAACACCACTTTCTAGGAACGATTATATGAATTCTACTTATGCTCGAAGAATCTATTACTGTAACACACATACCTCTCTCAAGAAATAATAACTATTCTTACTTCCCTTTTCTCCCACAACCTTAGAATAGTCTGTTAAACTATCCTTTTCGATCCTATCCAAACATCTTCTAAGTCTCCAGCACATTCAATCTTAAGCCAATATCTTCGATCATTCAGATTCTCCAAAAGCCACATTGCTATTCAACATACCCTCAGATGAACATATGTTAAAATTACAATACCTTGATCTTCTTAAACTTAATTTTAACCATTAGTACTTAGTAATCACACAAACCAATCAACAGTCTCTGTGCGCAGGTCAATCATACAGAATACAACTTCTTCTCTGCCCCTCTCATTCTCTCTCACTCAGGATACAATACATTTCAGCCACACCCACTCTTTTCCACTATATTCCTTTATATTTGTTTACAGTTCGCATGCAAATCAATTGTACCCTTTCTAATACTTCGTCACCTTATCTCGTGCTTTTCTCCTCTTCGCTTCATTCCTCGCCATTTATTCCTCTATATTTTCCGTATATCAAGCTATTGTACGATTCGAACGAAAGATGCAAGTCGCATGCGGCGATCACCGATCAGAGTTCCGAAGCCTGGCGAATTAGATTCCTAGAGAAAAGTTTAATGTGTAGTGATGTCCCACAATATCATCATGAACTAATAGTTGCCTCTACAGGACGAAAACGTTGCTGCTGTAAGAATCTTTCTCCCTTAATAGGAAATATTGAAAAATGTTGTTGTCTTTATAAGTAGTAATATATTTAAGGTAATGTGTTTTGATTAAAGTCGACTTATTTCAGTGTGAGAAGAAATGTTGTGCTACTGGATACCATTAAGCACTAGAGTGCATGATATGAACCCAGCAGAGCAAAATATCCAGTTGGATAGTTTTCCTTAGAGGAGCGAACTTCCTTTACCCTATATAACTATTATTATATATATATATATAATATAATATATATAACTATATACATATTATATTTATATATATATATATATATATATATATATATATATATTTTATATCTATATTATTTCTTAAACTGATGCTAAACTCTCAATTTCACTACTACACCAGTGGTTTGCTTTAAATTCTCAAATACAATTGGTAAATTTGCCAATTATTTCTCTATTCAGGATGACTCGAGAAGTTGTTTTGCAGCTCCTACTCGTATTCTTGAATCATTTCTGGGTAGATGACCCAAATCTATGACCTATTCCTAATCTCTAATTCTTCTCCTCATTTCATTATAAACTCTTTACACTTTTTGGTTTCTCGACACTTCCTATCTCTGAGATCTTCCCTTCTATTTTCAAGTGCTTCCGTAGGAAAGTACCAGTTGGGCTAGGAAATCGTTTTTAGTACCTCGGTGCTTGCTAATTGGTCGTGGACTTGCGTCGGATTTGCGCGTCGTACTCCTCATGATATTCCCCCATGAAATAGAATCACTGCTGCTCGGTGGGAGGGGTCCCTCGGAAGGAACTCTGAGAGCATTGCTTGATACCATTCTTATGGCTAGGAGTAAATTCACATTCATTCCTTTCTACTAAACCTAACAAACCTTTGTTTAACTCTCTTTGTTCTTGTGATATTCCGCCATGAGGAATGACTTCGGGAAGAACGTTATTTTTATAATGAAAAAACTCGCACAAACTTTCTTTAACCCGAAATTTGAACAAGATCAATATACTTCTTGACACTAAAAACTCTTTATGTCCATAGAAAATGCTTATTCTTTTTGGTTCCTCTTCCTCCAGTTCATTCTGGCATTTTGCCAAAAAAAATATATTTAACTTTAACTTTGCCTCTTTTTCTTTCCCTCCTGTAGTATTTTCAGACAACACAACTGCAGTTTTATCCTCCACTAAAGCTAAACTCCGTGATCAAACTTTTCTTCTAATTCGATTAGAATAATTCGGAGTCTTTTCTTACTCCACTCTTGAATACTCATTTATATGGCAGAACATGTAAATTCTTGATGAATTCGTTTTTTCCTCTCTCTCTCTCCTATCTCTCTCTCTCTTCCTATCTCTGTCTCTCTTCTTCTCTTGCTTCTAAATCTATATATCATCTATCTATCTATCTAACTATCTAAATATCTATCTATCTTCTTATCTCTTCTTCTATCTCTCTCTTTCTCTCTCTTTTCTCTCTCTCCTCTCTCTTTCTTCTCAGTCTCATCTCCCGTCTGTTGCCGCTCCAAGGTATCAATCCTGATGTTAGAACACAAGAAGGTCGTGCGTCCCGATTGTATTCCGTCCTGTATTCTAAATACTGTTCCTTCCGAGCTTGACTCTGTTTTGGTAAACTATGTCGTATCGTCTTCAAACTTCGTCCTATCCCTTTCTGATGGACAATGTGCTGACGAACTCATTCAGTTGTGCCTAAAAAAGGGGACCCGCCATCTTAAGCCTAAACTATGTCACTGATCTTAACTTCGTTCACTTTTTTGTGATAGGTTTTCGATCTGTACTCCTCCCAGGAACACGTGTAATCATCTCAATTCTTTCAAATCTTATCGCCGATCACACAGTAAAGGCTTTTAGTTAAGAAAGGTTTATCTTGCGATTTCTTTCCTTCTCTGCATTTCGTACCGTTCGGAATTTCGGTAAAGATCTTCTTTGATGTGGCCTAAACTATCAAAAGCTCTTCGATATAGTCTGGTAAAGAAGTTTGGTTTTCTAAATTCTCTTTCTCAATTGTATTCTTTCTTACTCTCTAGATTACCTTTCCGGTCACTCTATAAGGGGCTGTTGTAGAAGGCCAACGTTCATTTTAGGATCTATAAATCGTGGTGTTCCTCAAGGTTCTGTCCTATCACCAGACACTTTTTTTCTACTTTTCATTAATGACTTTTATCCATTACTCTCACTATCCACTACTGATGTGTTTCGCAACTCCATCCTTGCAAGGTAAATAAGTCCTCATATCTTTGAAAGTGTCCACCCAGCATGGAGTGGGCCCCAAAGTCAAGTGGGTTTTTATATCCTTAAAACTCGAATTCTTTCTCTCACTGACTCGACTAAATTTCCACACAATATACAGCTCTTTTCTTTGAAAACACATACAACCTTATAATCAAACCTTCGTCTGACTTGTAATATTCCTTTTGATGTTTATCTTTTCTGGCTATCTTCAACTGAAGATCCATTCTCTCCTCTCTCTCTCTTCCTCTTCTTCTCTTCTCTCTCTCTCTCTCTCTTCTCTCTTCTCTCTCTCTCTCCTCTTCGTCGCTCTCTCTTCTCTCTCTCTCCTCTCTCCTTCCTCTCACTCACTCTCTCTCTCTCTCTCTCTCTCTCTTCTCTCACTCTCCTCTTCTCCTCTCTCTCTCTCTCTCCTCTCCTCTCCCTTCCCATCTCTCTAAGCATTCCTCTTCTCCTCTCCGTCTCCGCCTCTTCTCCTCTTGTCCTTGCCTCCCATCCCTCTCGTCCTCCTCTCTCCCGTCTCTCTTCTCTCTGCAGTCCCGCTCTCTCTCCGCCCCTCTTCTCTCTATCTCTTTTCTTCTCTCTTGTCTTTCTTTCTCTTGCGGAATCCCATTCTACTTTCTTTCTAAAAAAACAAGATTCGTAGAGGTTGGGTTTTGTGGAAGGATACATTCGGCGTCTTCAAAGACATCCCACATTGCCTTGCTTCGTTTATAAAAAAGGTGTCGTTTTTTGCCCCTGATAGGGTAGCCCTCATAATTCTGGAGTGGTTCAAACAGTTTCCCCTTTAAAAATTGAAGTAAGGACTTATCAACCTCCGATCATGTCTTAACTGTCCTGGTGTCTATCATAACTCTCCCAGGTTTCCTTAGAAGTTGTTGCCTTCATTTTCTTTCGAATATTACAGCTGACTTATAACGTGACGCTTTTTCTGAAACTATACCAGTGGCTATTTCTCCAATTCTCATGAAGGGCTCTCTCCGTCTCTCTCTCTCTCTCTCTCTTCATTTCTTCCTTTCGCTGGTCTGTACTTTTTCTCTGCCAAACATCTGTAATCTTCCCCACATCACTGCAGCCTTTTAATTACAACACTCTTTCCACTTCAGCTTTATCATAATCACCAATCACTTCTTCTCTTTTCATGTCCTTCCGCCTGTCTGTCTGTCTGTCTGTCTGTATGTCTGTCTGTCTGCCTGCAGGAAGTGAAAAAAATTACTGGATACTTTTGGGCTAACGTTATTGTGCATTATTATTATTATTATTGTGTCATTGTATTATTATTATTATTATTATTATTGTGTGTGTGTGTGTGTGTGTGTGTGTGTGTGTGTGTGTGTGTGTGTGTGTGTGTATTATTATTATTTGTGTGTGTGTGTGTGTGTGTATTATTATTATTATTATTATTATTATCATTATTATTATTTTGAAAACTTTTTTTAAAGTGGGCTCTTGTTATTTTCTAATTCGAATTCACAAATTTAAAATTTTATAGCGTTGAATATAAAACAAATATTATATATATATATATATATATATATATATATATAAATATATATATATATATATATACTACCCCTGCTCTTATATATATATATATATGCCATATATAGCATATATATATACTATACCTATATATATATATACATATATCTATATATATATATATATATATACAACATATATATATACTATATGCTATACTATATATATATATATATCAATACTATAAACATAGTCTTCAATAAACCTTTTTTTTCCCTTCTCTTCGGTGGGAGCTTAATGTCGACGATTTTTCAAATATCGACCATTGTTTTTTTATTATTATTATTATTATTTTTCTTATTTTTTCTGCACTATAGTTTCGAGCCTCCTTGTTTCAGAATGAGGTAGTTATAAAGTTAAAGAATTTCCCTTTCACAATAAAGGAGGTACTTTTGTAATCAGGATTTGTTTAAAATGCCCATTCTCTCACGTCCGAGATTGAGGTCATCGCACCTTATTCCAAGATTGCAACATCTTTAGCAACCAATGCCCAATGGCACACCCTTTATTCTCCCCTGTTTTTAGTCGCATGTTGGTCTTCTTACTGATCGCATTCGCTGCTTACACGGTGTATCCTTGTTTTAGTGCTGTGTTTGTGTTTTGCCTTTGTCTCTTCAATCTTATTTGAAGCAGAGGCCTAATTACATTTTTCAATCTTTTATTAATTTGGTGCATTTATGTGTAATTTCTAATTGCATGTTGTAAATAATGGTGATTTATAATCTTGCTTGCTTTGTAATTCGAGTTCCGTAAGTACGTCATTGTGTAGGTGAAGAACTCAGGTGAGTACTCCATCCCTTGGTTTTTTACACACGAGCTTAGAGAATTGTATTTGTGAAAAAACAAACATTCTCCTACTGTCAATATTAAAGTAGCTTTTAGATGAAACTTGTCTCAAGTCTCATCTAATAGAGATACATAAACACATACTGTCCCATCTCTTTTAACCTTCGCATGGCTATAACCTCTTTTTTCCTACTGAAGGAACTTCTAGAATTATTCTTTTTATTCTAGGAGGGGGACCGTTATCGAGGGGGGTGTGGTGATATACATACATGTGTGGATGCTTAATGTACATGCGTATGTATACCCCCCCCCCTCCCGATGATGGGGGCTGTGGAGGAACTTTTCACACTACAAAATTACAATCGCAATTAAATTTATTTTTTGAACCACGGCATTTATATCTATTATTTGGTGTTTGTTTGTGCATGCTATCCTGTAGGAGGGCCGTACCTATACGCGGATTGTATATACAACAAACAGAAGTCGATTTACTCCTTAACTACGTTTATAAGAAAAAGGGGGAATAAAAATTAGAGAGAGAGGGAGGGGGGCTGCATATTACCCCTTTTATTCGCTCAATATCTCCCCCAAGGTTAAAAGCAAATTCGATAGTTGGCGCGAATTTTACTACCTTCCCCCACCCCCGCCCAGCACTTCGTCGCGTGCCTAGCGGCGCAGGCGTATTAATCATCGCTTTGGCGAGTGACCTCTGCCCTACGGCGCTGCCACTCGTTATACCCGATTACCCCTCGCGACCGCTACTGATTTATATCCCTTTCTCCGGTTTTTTCGCGGGGACTTTGATGAACGAGCGACGTTCCAATGAACTGAAACATAAAGTTCGAATTTGTTTATATTACATGTTATTTATGATTTTATTCGTGAAATCGGGAACTTGTTTACTTAAGACAATTTATTACCGTTTCAGAACGAGGTAAGAACGTGTTAAAAAATTAAAATTTAAATTTAAATTTATTTGGATTTTAGTAATGTTTAACTAAATTTTAGCTTTAATTCAATTTAATTTTTTTCTTTTCTTTCTTAGAGCAGAGTTCATTCAGTACGAATGAACTCAACATTTCTTCCTTTTAATACACATTCACAAACACACGTTTAACTATAAGAGTGTGTGTTAATAATTTTATTTCAAACACACGCACGCACACATATAAAGCGGGTACGGTTTGAATTCCTTTTTGTTCTTTTTGTTTTGTTTATCTTTTTTGTTTTTTCCTTTCTTTCTTGCTTTTATTATTATTATTATTATTATTATTATTATTATTATTATTATTATTATTATTATTATTATTATTTTATTATTATTATTATTATTATTATTATTATTATTATTATTATTATTATTATTATTATTATTATTATTATTATTATTATTATTATTCTAGTTATTATTATTATTATTATTATTATTATTATTATTATTATTATTATTATTATTATTATTATTATTATTATTATAGTTATTATTATTATTATTATTATTATTATTATTATTATTATTATTATTATTATTATTATTATTATTATTATTATTATTCTTATGACCTTTTCTTCCTGGTTGTTTGTACATAGATATTAGACTTAAGATCTATATGTATATACTATAGGGTAGATTAAGTTCGCTTTTTTTTATCATTTTAATTATTTTGCCTTTATAATTTAATTTTTCTGTATACGTCGCTTGAGGAAGCAGACATATTTTTTTTGGTTTTTAATCTTTTCTCTATTTTTATATATATTTTTTTCTTTTTTTGTGTTTGTCTGTATTGGCTGGCTTACAGTAGACAGACAGACATAAAACGCAGTTTACTTTGGTGGACGTGCTTTAATATTTTGTATATACCTTTCCTTTTTGGTATTTTAATTAAAATATAAGATTATGACAAGGTCGAAGGGAGCAAAAGGACCTAGTCCCATGAGAATTTCCAATTCAGGGGCATCGAAAGAGGAAGGGTCCATTCGGAACGAAAATACCAAAAGAAAAACGACGACGGCAACAGACCTTCTGTCTATCCCGGAGTCTACATCAGAGTTAGGTAGCAACAGCACTGTTGAGAACATATCTGATTTGAATAATGTGGATTCGACGGACACAAAAGAGCTCAGGGACTCGAAACGAGTTCGTTTATCTCAAAGGGCTCGTCTCAGTCTTGCCTCTACCGAACTTGAAGATTTATTATCAGCTCCCGAGGCCTCTTCAGCGTCTATTCTCACACTTAGTCAATTATTAAACGACATCAGTTTAAAACTTGACGAGAGTGACAAGATCATTCAAGACTCCTTGAACGGTTCATTATTCATTGCAGACGATACCGAATGTTTTAAAATTCAAAGGATGATCAGAGAACAAATAAATCGTGCTGATGAATATCTGAACTCTATGAAAAAATCTAATAAAGGTTCATGTACTTCTTCCTCAACGAGGAATTCTTGTTGCTCTAGGAACAACCATAACTTCGGTCTTTTTAGGCCTCCTACTAAAAAGCTACCACTATTTGATGGAAATTTAATTGAATTTCAATCATTTATAGAGGCATTCGAGTCAATAGCAGAAGGTCACGGTTATAAGGACAATATTAAATTGGAACTTCTTTTCGACTGCTTAAGGGGTAATGCCTTGAAACTTGTTTCCGGATACTCACGGGTCGGAGAGAACTACCAGATTGTTTTGAAGCAGCTCAAAAATAATTTTGGTAACAAAGCTAAGGTCATTGAGACACTAATTTTGAAATTATGTGGACTGTCTCCTCCTGAATATAATTATGAGAACCTGTATAGGTTTAAAGCAGATTTGTTCTGCTATGTAGAATCCCTTAAGAATAAGGAGATGGTGGGTGATTGTAAGAGTTGCTCAATCATTCTAGGTTCCCTCCTAGCTCAGAAAATACCCCAGGAGATAAAGGACAAAGTACCCTGGGGCAAGGCCAAAGAAAATTGGACTCTAGACTTTCTCGTGGAGATGGTAGATCAAGCCCTCTCTTTTTTGGAAGCATCTAGACAAATTTCTTCCGAAACCAAAGGAGCTAAGGAGACCAGGGGATCATCTAAAGGAAGTAACACTTCACAACAATCACCAACAAACAAACAGATGTCCACAGGAGCCCAACCAAAGGCTTCAACAATTTTGACTACTACGGGAACAAAATCCCACTCTACGAAACAACCTGCTCAAAATGCGGCCCCCACCAGTCAGAATACTGGGGATAAAGTCATAATATGTAGATTTTGTAAAGGACCGCATTATCCTTCGGAGTGTGTCTTGCTTCCGACACCAGAATTGAGACAACAGGTTGTTAAGGCCCAAGGTTGGTGTGAAAGGTGTTTGGCTCAGAACCACACCGCCTCCGATTGCAAAAACCAAAGGCCTTGTTTTAAGTGTCAGGCAACAGATCATCATGTAGTGTTTTGTCGTCAAATTGGAAACCAAAGCCAGAGGGCAAACGTTTCCCCACAGACACAACCCACGTCTCCTCCTCAGGAGACTTTGAATAATGTGACAACACTCCTCTCAGCAAATAGAGGAGTTGCTTTACCATTAGCAGACTTATCTGTTTATAAAGGAGACAAGACTATACTTGTAAGAGCGCTTTATGATCAAGCCTCGCAACGCAGTCTCGTATCTCGCTCGGTGGTGAAAGCATTGCAATGTGTTCCTCACTCCAAAATTCGTATAGCTATTAACGGCATCAATCAAAATGGCCCTGCCATGTTGCGTGATGTCGTGACTTTAAAAATTAAGACGGAAGATGGCACCATTCCCATCTCTGCTATCGTTGTTGATCACCTTCCCACAGATATTCATATCCCTGGATTGGTCAAGACAACAAGGATGCTACGTAGACATCATGTCAAATTAGCCAACCCTTATCCCACTGGAAATACCGTGACAGATATAGGGATTCTTCTTGGCTCGGACGCTCTTCCCCAATTTTTGAAGTCATATGAGACTTTCCGCGGAATCAACCTGATGGATACCAACGTTGGAAAATTAATTTGGGGGGAATTACCCTTTGTTTCCAGCGACTCTGAGTCACAGGTTTCGGTCGTTTCAACGTATCGGGCCGAAGTTCGTCTCTATGACGATTTTAGACCCGAAACAATCCCCTTCAACAAGGAGCACCACCCCTCCTCCACAATAAGCGAAGAAGAAATCGGAGTGGAACATCTTCCGTCCGAACTTAGCAATGAAGAGGAGGTGGAGAAACAGCAGTTTCCTTCCAGTGCACCCGAAGAAGAAGAAGGAGAGGAAGCTTCATTCCCCACTGAGGATTTAGACCGACTGTGGTCTCTATCACACATTGACATCCTACCAAATGAACGATTCATCGAAGCGGAAAAAACAACTTTAGAGTCATTCCGGGAAAATATCACTTTTGTGGGAGACGAGCTTTATTGCAAGGAGCCTCTCACACCCTCACACCCACTTGTGGGTTATAAATTTAACACTCTTCCTATTCCAGAAGAGCTTTTAGAGTCGGACACTACTTACCGGGACCCGTTTAAATTAAATAAAAGGTATCGGTACACGCTTTCGCTTATTTCCAAATTCCAGTGTGCATGGAGTAAGGACTATTTACTTAATCTTAAGCAATCTTGGAATGTTTCTGGCCATCCTAACATTGCTATCGGTGATGTAGTCTTGGTGGAGGATGATGGTCCTCGTTTGAAATGGAAATTAGGCATAGTAAAAACCCTTCACACTTCTCCTGATGGGTACGTCCGATCAGTTTCATTAAATACAAAGAATGGGGAGATCACTCGAGCTATAGTGCATCTATACCCTTTAGAAATCCATTCTAATATTTTTAATTTAGATGACGCGTCCTCTTTAGAGGAACCTACCTCGACATTGGGTTCCCAACCGGAGAGAACTACACGTCAAGCTCAAATTTTAGCGAAACAACGCATTAAGGCTATTCTTTCAGATGAAGAATAGTCGAAACATTTTTTTTTTTTTTTTTTTTTGTGTCCTTTGACATAACATACAAATGTTCTACAATTAGACATTACGTACACTGCGCAGTAACGTCTTTTATCTTGTGCTCCATAGACACAACTGTAGAACTTTTATCTTGGCTTCCTTGTACTCGGGGGGAGTTGGATGACATTTGCGTTAAACATGGTACAAACCTAATATTTTAAGCTCGCTGTAGCCTGCAAACCTTTCGAAGCTTTCAGGGCAATTGTAGGACGTTCATTTTTTTTATCATATCTCACTTTAAGAACTGAATTATCCTAAAACCCCTTCTTGTTAGTCACGTTTCCCTAGACGTTTGGATGGGCGTATGACGCGATATGATTACGTCGTATGGAGAAATTCCTGGGACTTTAAAGAGGTGATAACCTCTTTTATATATTTCCCTTGAATATGAAGGAATGACAATCTCTTTTTTCATACTCAACCATCCCTTTCTTTTCGGGGAGTCGAAGGAGCGTTCCCAGAGACCACGTTCCCTTCGAAGGGGGGTATTTATTGTTGGTTGAGCTAAACAATTGTTATTCTTTGAATGGTCTACTATCCAAACAATTTAAAGGGTTGGATTAGCACGATGGAAACGGAGTATTCAGTATCTTATATGCTATTCATCATTTGAGAATTTAGAGCGTCCTACAAACGCGACTGAGACTTTAATGGGTTGAGGTTACAGGGGTTGTATCTTAAGTAAACCATTTTTTTTTGTCATCCATATCTCCTGGAAGAATGGAGGCCTTCATATTTTTCTCTTTTATTGCAATACTATAAACATAGTCTTCAATAAACCTTTTTTTTCCCTTCTCTTCGGTGGGAGCTTAATGTCGACGATTTTTCAAATATCGACCATTGTTTTTTTTTTTATTATTATTATTATTTTTCTTATTTTTCTGCACTATAGTTTCGAGCCTCCTTGTTTCAGAATGAGGTAGTTATAAAGTTAAAGAATTGCCCTTTCACAATAAAGGAGGTACTTTTGTAATCAGGATTTGTTTAAAATGCCCATTCTCTCACGTCCGAGATTGAGGTCATCGCACCTTATTCCAAGATTGCAACATCTTTAGCAACCAATGCCCAACGGCGCACCCTTTTTCACCTTTGTGTTTTAGTCGCATGTTGGTCTCTATACTGATCGCATTCGCTGCTTACACGTTGTATCCTTGTTTTGGTGCTGTGTTTGTGTTTTGCCTTTGTCTCTTCAATCTTATTTGAAGCAGAGGCCTAATTACATTTTTCAACCTTTTATTAATTAGTGCATTTATGTGTAATTTCTAATTGCATGTTAGTTAATGGTGATTTATAATTGTGCTTGCTTGTAATTCGAGTTCCGTAAGTACGTCATTGTGTGGGTATGAATCATAAGAGTGAGCTGAACTCAGGTGAGTACTCCATCGTTGGTTTATACACACGAGATTAATTATTTGTATTTGTGAAGAAACAAGCGCTCTCTAACTATCCTACTAGAGTAGTTTAGATGATACTTGAAATCTCTTCAGTCTCATCTATTGGAGATACATAAAACACGCTGTCCTGTTTTTTTTCTCCTCATCTTGCTTTTACCTATTATTTCCTTCTGAAGGAATCTTGGGAATTTTCTGTATATTTCCAAGAGGGTTCTTCCGCTTTGTAGTGGAAATTGGTACACATACATGTGTGCATGTTTCGTGTACGCCTGTATGTTTAGCAAGGAATTCCACTAGAAAGGGGGAGGGGCAAAGGAGGCCTTCCTTCTTCACACTACAAAATTATATTCGTAATTATATTATATCATTTAATTTTCGTACCACGACATTTATATCTAGTATTTGGTGTTTGTTTGTGTATGCTATCCTGTAATAAAGCCGTACCTACATGTGGATTGTATATACAACAAACAGAAGTCGATTTACTCCTTAACTACGTTTATAAGAAAAAGGGGGAATAAAAATTAGAGAGAGAGGGAGGGGGGCTGCATATTACCCCTTTTATTCGCTCAATATCTCCCCCATTTTTTCGTAGGTTAAAAGCAAATTTCGATAGTTGGCGCTCAACGTTTTCATACCTATCCCCCCACCCACGCTTGGCACCTCACGTCGCTTAGTGCCAGCGGTGATATACAATATGCAAAAAAAAAGAAAGAAAAGAAAAAAGATTAAAGGAGGAAAGTTTAAACGTCGAAAAAAAATAGATAATATATATATATAATATATATATATATATATATATATATATATATATATATATATATATATATATATATATAAATATATATATATATAGTATATATATAATATATATATATATAATATTATATATATATTATATATATATATATATATTATATAATATTATATATTGTGTGTGTGTGTGGTGTGTGTAAAAACATACTGTGAGAAGCCTATCATCGTATTAGTTATATTACGCCGGAGGAGTATCTAGAATTAAAACTTAATTTAATTTTTTTCCTCATACTCAAATTGAGGAAAAGATGTGATTTAGAATAAGTGATTTTCACCATGAAAACAAAAGTCGGTTTAAATTCGATTCATGAAAATGTTTCATTGTATCGTTGCTTTAAAGGATAATAAGTTGTATATGATGTGAATTTCATAAAGTTGTATACCTGTTACCATAGTGAGTGTGGGAGCAGTCGAAGAAGAATTTTGTGGAATTCAAGGTGTTTTTTTTTTTTATTTATTTTTTTAAACTCTTGGTATGATGAAACTCGGCAAATTCATGCAGTTTCCCAAACTGTTTCTGCATCGTCATCACTTCATCCCAAGTGGAGACTATAATCTATCAACAATTGAACGTGATTTGCTCCTTTTAATTTTAAATTAAAATATATGTTAATTTTTAATAAAAAATAGTGATTAGGCATATTTTTATTAATCCCACAAACGTATTAGAAACTTTGATTGTAGTATACATTCACTTTATTATTATTATTATTATTATTATTATTATTTATTATTATTATTATTTAGTTTTCAGAAATATAATTTAAGATTAACAATATTATTTATTATTATTATTTTATTATTATTATTATTATTATTATTATTATTATTATTATTATTATTATTATTATTATTATTATTATTATTATTATTATTATTATTATTATTATTATTATTATTATTATTATTATTATTATTATTATTATTATTATATTATTATTATTTATTATTATTATTATTATATATTAATTATATGAATTATTTTAAACCATCACAGTAAACAGAAAACAAAAATTGAAGAATTAAAAATAGTTGATGAAATAGTTACAAACAAACAACGCATAGTCAATGAATTGAACTCCTACTTTACTACCGTAGGGGCAGCCTTAGCAGCCGAAGTTCCAGAAACAGAGAGGATCTTTGCCGATTATTTAAGACCACACGAAGGGCAGAACTTTGCATTCGAAAGAATATCAACATCTGACGTTGAGTGTGTTATAAATGGTCTCATGAATAAAAGCTCTGACTTTCAGAGTGTCCCGAACTGGATATACAAACACTGTAAAAAAGAAATCTCACCTATATTAGCCGCTCTTTATAACAACTCAATTGAATTACATCATTATCCAACTGAATTAAAAATCGCAAAAGTTACCCCTGTTCCCAAGAGCTCTGACACCTCCCTTCCGAAAAACTCTCGTCCGATTTCAATCCTACATACAACTGGTAAAATCTTTGAAAAATTAGTCCATGCTCAACTTACTAATTACTTGCATGAAAATGGGCTTCTCTCACAAAATCAGTTTGGTTTCACCAAAAACCGCAACACAGAGGATGCTCTGATATTCCTTACTGAAAAACTATACAAAGCACTAAATGAAAAACAAACATGTGTACTTTTACTATTAGATTTCTCGAAAGCATTCGATGTAGTTCCACACAACCTACTCTTAAGCAAATTAGAGAGACTTGGTATCACTAATGGTTCACTACAATGGTTTCAGTCATACTTATCTGACCGAACACAATACGTTCGTTTAGGAGACACATCATCCTCACTTGCCTCAATTTCCCACGGTGTCCCTCAGGGCTCTATACTTGGGCCGCTATTCTTTAATATATATACTAATGACTTTCAAAATTGTCACAGTTCAATCACACTCTCATACCGTATATAACACACTTAACGACAAAGTAAATAATGAATTAAAAACATTATAACATGGGTAGAGGCAAAACAGACTCTCCCTAAATCTACAAAAACAAATTACCTAGTAATAGCAATCAAAAGAATCCTGTTCAACTAAATGTAAGAAAAGATAATTATAAATCGGCTATCGTCTGCCAAGTTATTAGGTGTTATCCTTGATGACAAGCTTTCTTTCATAAATAGTCTCATTAGCAAACTATCTTATGCTAACTATGCATTCCCTTAAGATTAGGTTTAGTTATGACAAAATAATTATTTTAAAAAACTTTACTATAGTCTTGTTTATCCTCACCTTAACGCCTCATTCAGACAAGCTTGAAATATAAAAAGAAGGTGAAGGAAACACGTTCAGTGATAAACTTATTTCCATAAAAACTCTAACGCTAAGTGGATACTTTTTTGAATTGTCAATAACTTGTTCTCTCCTTGTAAAGGGAAAATTTTAAAATACAATTGATTATAATGGTTGCTAAAGATAGGGACCCATTTAGTTTTATGGCAAGACCAGAATTTTAAAAGCATGTGGTGGAGACGAGGAAAAATATTAGTAAAAAAATAAATAAATAAATGAATAATAAAAAATAAAAAAAATTAAAAATTGCTTAAAGGGACGCTTCGTGCATTTTAAAATGAATGCATTAATATTAGATATGTGGACGAAGATAAAAACAATATTACTAAAACGTTAGCAGTAAGAGATACCAAATTGCAACATTTCAGCTAATATATCCAAGAACTTGTTTTTGGAAGATTAAATATAGCGGGGAAAATAAAAGAAGGCAAGTAGTTAGCTTAGTTACGGATAACGCATCAAACATGATCAGTACAATTGAAAAATTAAATAAGGACAATGAGGATGAGGAACAGGAAGCTGGTAAATGTGATACTGATTTTATTGAATGTCAAACGAAGAAGTAATAGTTGTTTTCAGAATGAACTTGATTAAACTATGAAAAGACTATGTTCCGATGACGTTAACATTGCACACATGAGGTGTGGAGTTCATACTTTACGTTAGCAGTGCGATTGTCTCAGCAATACTCATACAGCAAATCTTATAAGCAAGGCGAGACAAATAGCAAAAGCAGCACATACCCCAAAATTAATGGAAGTTCTAAAGCATCAAGCTGAAAAAGTGGCAATCTTAGAATCAAGGAAGTCAAGATGGTAGATGGTTTTATTTCGGAAAGGCTTCTTCAACAAAAAGACTATTAATATGATGGTTGCCGGTACTTCTGAACTTTCTCCTCAATAGTAGTGGGAACAAAATCGAAACCCTCAAAGAATTATTAAAACACCCATACTTTACAACAAAAAATATTCAATCAGAAGACTTGACTGCAGGAAATTTTTTATAGAGAAAGGATTTTAAGCAAATGACAAAAAAATTTCATGGAAAGAAGGGAAAAGAATGTTAACTGAAAGCAAAGCATATTTTTGTAGAACGTCTTGTAGATCCACAGTTCGAATCTTCATCAGAACTGAAGATCCTGATATTAAAGCTAGGATGCTAGGACTTAAAATTGAATAACATTATCGAACAATATCCGGTCAGAGTCCAGATGGTTCAGCAGTTTCAGGAATCCTCCCTTGTAGTATCTTGTCAGATGAAGAAGTAAAATTTGACAAACAATGGACCAATTGGAGAATGCAGAAAGCCATTGAAAAAACTAAAAAGAAAAGACCTTCAGCCTAAAAATCCTCTAGAAAAATGCAAAGTAGAATTCCAAAAGGCATTAGATGAAATAATAAAAATCAACCGGAAATCAAAGTTAAAAGTTAAAGTGGCAAATCCCTATCTATCCTAAATTTTTGCATGATGCGGCCTTCACAATTACACAACTTTGGCTCCTAGCCAAGTGGAATGTTGGGAGCTTATTAACTGCTTTAAAAATAATAAATGCGGATCTAAGGACATCGGTAAAGGAGGATTTAATGAATTAGTTTTTTTTAAGAAACAATTGTTTTTGAATAAAATTTATATTTACATATGCTCAGGCATTTCAAACAAAAAATATCTTAAAATTTAGGAGAAAGTTGAATTTTAATATATAATATTATATATATATATAATATTATATATATAATATATATATGAATATAATATTATATATATATATATTATATATATATTAATATATATATATATTATATATATATATATATATATATAAGTATTATTAGTATATATATATATATATATATGTATATTATATATATATATATATATAATATATATATCATATTATATATTATATATATATATATATATATTTTTATCTCTATTTATATATATAGATAATAATATATATATTATATAATATATATATATATATATATATACCCATATAGCACAGATGGTTGCAGATACATCACAGCGACGTTAATGTTCGTCGCACTCGTCACATCACACATACGTCGTATATGTGACATTGCTGTTATATCTTATGTGATATACGCTTTTTCGTTCCAAATGTAACGTATTTGCGACGTTTCATTGTGACTTATAAATGTTTCCGCGACACTGCCAGGCGTACGATATCTTTTTAAAAATAAATAACGCCCTGTCTTTTTAATGCAAATTTCCGTATAATCTTTCATAATCTTTTTCATTTTATGTTTGATGTTTATAAGTCATTTTATACATTATTTTCTACAGAAATTGTATTATGTAATTTAATTTTATTTTTTTCAAATGTCGTACATTAAAGGACACTCATAAATATAATTAATTATGTCTCCAGTCACGGTATGATCTCGCGAAAGCGAGTTTGGAGTGACTCTGCCGGTGTTATTTCAATTATTTTGTTGTAAATTAGTTAATTATGTGTTTCTGTTTATTATGTCTTTCACGGAAATATCTATTGGTAATAGTTGAGTTTAACAGATTCTTAAAAAATCCATTTTTTAGGAAAATCAATCGATTTGTTGTTATACCTATGATAACCGTTGTCACTTCTTCTCCTCCCCACTCTTGCATTGAAATTTATAATATATATATATTTAATATATATATATATATACTATATATATATATATATATATAATATATATATATATATTATATATATATATATATTATATATATATATAAATATATAATAATAATAATAATAATAATAATAATAATAATATGATAATAATAATATATAATAATAATAATATAATAATAATAAATAATAATAATAATAATAATAATACAAGAAACGAATTTAACCCTGGTTGTCACAAAGTACATAAATTGTTTTGGCAGCACTACAACAAGAAGAAGCCTATGACGAATTAACCCATGCTTAAACCACCACTAATGATATCATAACGTTTTCGAGAGAAAATAAAACTAACAATTTTATTTAATAAAAGTGAAAAGGAAACTTGATTTGCAATTAAAGACCTTCATAACAAATCATAATTATTTATTTAAAACTATGTAACCTGTAATAACTTATATATATATATATATATATATATATATATATATATATATATATATATATAAAAAATATATAAAATATTATATCATTAAGGATATATATAATATATATAATATACAAAAGTTACATCAAATAGATGTCCTAAAACTACGTCGATACAACGTTACCGTGTAACGTTGCAGGGATGTCGTAAGAGTACGTAAATACTACGTTACCATAGGACGTCGCATTGATGTCGCATGTTACGTCGCTGAGAGCTGACATTTCCACATCCCAGGGACGTAATTATTATGTTACTAATACGATGTCGCACATCGCAAAGGGACGTAAAAGCGACGTCGCTTTTACGTTAGTGTGATATATATATATATATATATATATATATATATATATATATATATATATATATATATAATATATATATATATATAATATATAATATATTATATATATATATATTATAATATATTATATATTATATATATTATATATTATATAAATATATATATATATATATATAATTATTATATAAACTCATTTCAATCCTGCTCCCTCTTTTGCTTCTAAAGTTGCCTGCTCGTCTTCAGCTTCCGATTCTATTCTTGCCGATCTGGATGGGATATTTTCCGGGTGGGGTCACCGCAATTTTGTAAAATTCTAACTCTTCAAAACTCAACTTCTCCACATCTCCCTCTCAAAACATCTCCCAACTTTCCTATTTTCTTTGACGGCTCTAACGTCTTCTCCTGTGAAAAACATAAACATTCTTGGTCTAAACATAACAACAAATTATTTTGGAAACCTCATATTTCTATGGTTGCTAGGTGGCCTCAAAAGAAGCTGGGAGTTTTGTTCAGGTTGCGGGAATTTTTTTTCCTCTTCGGCACAGCTACTCCAGTTATATAAAAGCCCCTAATTCGCCCTTGTATGGAGTACTGTTCTCACATTTGGGGGGGCTCCGGCTGCCACCCTTCTATTGATTAGGGTTTAGTCTAAAGCTAGAGACTAATAAACTTCCCCTACATTCCAAATCTCTGCGACGTTAACGTTGCGCCTATCCCTTTCTATAGGAACTATGGCGAGCAGATGCTCAGGGGAAGTTGATCCTCTCTATTCTCTCCACCCTTGCGTCCGCCCTCGTAGCACAAGGGATGTCCTACTCACCAACGAACATTGTGGGAGATATTGCAAACCCCAGAGCTTGTTCTTTGTGGTGCCTCTTTCTTTCCAGCTACTTCTGTACTGTGGAACTCCTTGCCTTCTTCTGTTTTCCAAACTATATTTAATCTTTCTCTCTTAAAGCCCACGTCTGCGCTCACCTGAGAACTTTTGCGTTAGACTGGGGATTGGGTGGTTTTTTTTTTTAAATGTTTTATTTTCCGCCCCCTCCTTGAGAAGGGCCAGCCCGTGAGTGGTGGTCGTTCTGTAAAAATATAATATATATATATATATATATAATATATATAATATATATATATATATATATATATATATATATATATATATTATATATATTATATATATATATATATATATATATAATATATATAATAATTAATATAATATAATAATAATATAATTAATAATATATAATAATAATAATATATAATAATAAATAATATAAATAGTAATAATAATAATAATAATAAATAAAATAATAAATAATAATAATAATAATAATAATAATATAATAATAATAATAATAATAATAATATAATAATAATAATAATAATAATAATAATAATAATAATAATAATAATATAATAATAATAACAATAATATAATAATAATAATAATAATAATAATAATCATAATAATAATAATATAATAATAATAATAAAATAATAATAATAATAATAATAATAATAATAATAATAATAATAAATCTGTTTTAAAGAATCAGGCAAGCGTATGCAGTATAACATCAGATGAATACTGTCGGGCAACAATGTTCGCTTTACGGAGGTGACGTGCATGCATCAGGACTGGGGGAAGGCTCGCCTTGAACACCTATTGTACCTGGTTTCTGTGGTGTATTATAATGTCCGAATAAGGATATGCAAGCGTGTTGTTTTTAATGGAATCTCCTGTGTCTCAATACTTCTGATTCCCACCCTGCTCAGTTGGGAGGCTTCAATCGCTAATAATTCCATACGAAGCGTTTAAACTAGTAGCATATGTATAGAGTATTATGCCCTATTTTCCTTAATGTGTCTGTAAATGAAGTGTTGAGCTTTCATTGTTCGGACCCATATATAATTATATAGTATATATTATATGAGGTAATAATATATATATAGTATATATAATATAATAATATATATAATATAGAATTATAATAGCCATATATATATAATATATAAATATATATATATATATATTATATATATTATACTATAAGGGACATTTATCAAGTGGTTGACCTTCTAAATTAGTAGGTTAAGGTTAATGATAGTTAGGTTAGGTTAAAAAGTTAGGTTTAGCTTAAGTTAGGTTAGGTTACCTAAATAATTTAAAATGTAATTTATCTAAAAAAATTATTAAAATAAACGAAATACATTAATTATTGTAAATTTTGCTCCTGGAGGTTCAACCGCTTATAAAATAGCCAATATATTCTCCTATATATTATCAAAAATAAGTGAGTAATATATATGATATGTTATATAATAATATATATAATATTATATATATAATATATAATAAAATATGAGTTAATTTAAAAATATAGATATATAATATAATAATAATATACCCAATAATAGTATGAGTTTATTTTAATTATAATATTATAAGTTTAATCACCCAGTTAATTACAACTAGGATTATCACATGCACACTAAAAATTTACATCGCCAACCACAAGACGATTGTTTAAGTTGTGGGTGTACTAAACCAACCTAACCCAACAATAGCACATGATATGCGACCTCAGCACATTCCCCATACTAGTCCAAAAGCAAGGTTCTACACACAAATCCCGGCCGGAGAGTATATTCGATGATAATCTGATAGGGAAATGGAGTGCTTGGAGAAGAGAAAATTAATCAAAAGCATATCCAAAATAAAGGATTGGATACTGAATGTGCCAGGAAATACTGTATAAAGCTACAATTACCTAGATATAGATTTTTGCGTATCATGTTGACTGCAACATTGTATGTAAACTTATAAAGAAATATAAAATTGAGGAAAAAAATTGCTGTAAATAAAACAGCGGCTTTGTGAAACACGACGTCTGGATGAATTTGAGTGAAAATCTGAAAAAAATTCTGGCTCGATCCCTGTATGAAACCTTTATATGGAAGTAAAATTAAAAAAAAAAGACATTTTTTTATGTAATTGGAATTTTTATAAGACCAATACTATAATTTACAAAAGATTTTTAAGTTTATCTTAGTAAAGTAAATGAAATCTTCTTTATTTATCGCTTACTTATGTACCATATTTTATACCGTTTTATTGTAAATATATATATATATAGTATTCCTTTATAAAGAAATATAACGATAATATATATTAATATATAGTATATCTCTATATATATAGTTAATTATATGTTTATATGTTGATTATCAATATAGTATAAGTATATATGTAATTATAATATGATATAATATATTATAAACGTAATATATTATTATATAATAATATATAATATATATATATATATAATATAGGTAATAGTATATTATATATATATATTATATATAAATAGTAGGATAATACTAATATATAATATATATATAATATATATATATCTTATAATATATCATATATATATATATATATATATATATATATATCAATATATATTATATACCAAGGTAACTAGAGTTATTATGGTTATAATATAATTATTTGTTATATAATGATTAAGATTCCGCCTTCAAGCTTAGTTTTTACTTATGCAATGAAAACCTTTTTTAAAAAAAAAAAACTGAGCAGATCAAATATTGATACAATATATATTTTTTCATAATATAATAATTTTTAACAAATCACTTGTTTTAATGTTTTATAATTTTTAGAGTGACCAAATTAAAAAATTAAATGTTTTAAATTTTCTAAATCTCTAAAACAAAAATAAAATAATTATCTAAAACGAAATTAAATTAAAGTTTAAAAAATTGAAAATTTTGAATAACAATAAATTCAAAGTTGGCAAACTATACCGACAACTTGAAAAAATGGTTTGAAGCTTTAAAAATTAACTGTTGCCTGTAAAACGGGTAAACTTGTTTCCTTTTCGTATTGTTGCGCAAAAAGTGAAAAAATGTTATAAATTATTTTTGTAATTTGTTTCAACTAATAGTAAGTAAGAGAGTATCGATAGAATATAAAAGAGAAATAATATAAAGATTAATATAGAACTAATATATATATACTATGAGTATCGAAAGAGCTAATAATTTAGTTAATAAATAATATATAATTATATTAGTATAAGATAATATGATATTAATATAATATATATAGATTATATAAGTAAATTTAAATGTGTGTGTGGTGCTGTGTGTGCTGTGTGTCTGCCCCTAAGTCCTTAGTTATGTTGTAAAAATTGAAAAAACTTTTTTGAAAACCTTCGAAAAATTTCCTTTTCGTAGAGGGTCCCTAAAATGGTGGATGAATTGTGAGTGGAATTCGCGTTTCGTGAACAGTTAAATTGATAAACTCTAAAAAAAAATCTATCATGAAACCCTAATAAAAAAAACGAAATAGATGGACTAGTTTCTTGTAAGGATATTAAAAAAAGTACGCCTCACAAAGTTTAAAATTTCCCATAAGCCTTCCTTAAATAAAAAAAACAAATTATTTGGCGGTTTCTCCGTTTGCTAATTTTTTCAGAGGGCCTCCTAAGTTCAAGGTTTAAAATAAGAATTTATTAATCTACAAATAAATAATTCCTCTCTGTGCTAGCAAAACTTAAAACAAAAAGCCTGAGAAGGTGCAATAAACTTGATAACTCGACAGAAGAAAGCTGAAATGATTATAAACCTCCTTGGAAATGGAATCAAAAAAATGTATCAAGTCGTGAATGGAGTTTTATACAAACTTTGACGCCCCCTGTAACGTTTTTTCAAAAAAAAAGAAGAGGCAATGCAATTTTCATTCTTTCAATATTAAATTCAACTTCATTGAAGGGTTTTAATTATTTTATGAGATTCCTCGTGATAGTCATATCAACACAATTGGGGTGACACACTTACATTTGCACTAACTTCTTAAAGAAAAGCGAATATAAAGTTAAAAAAAACCGTGAAGATATAATAAATTATAAATTATATAATTATATTTAAAGTAAACGAATAATATATATATATATTAATAAATATTTATAATATAGCTAATTTGAATTTGATTTTTTAAGCTATATATTTAGAGCAATAATAATATATTAATAACCAGAAATAATTATAGGTATATAAAGAAAAAAATTTATAAGTAATAGGTAAAAAGAAGGGTGTAGCAAACAAGGCCATTGATATTTTCTAAAAATTTTATACGTTCAGTATTCCCGTCCTATATCTGATAGCAAAGATGCAAATACAGAGTAAATATAAGTATGAATGTATATTTAACTATTTTTAATGAAAAATGTAATAAATATTCCATTAATGAATAATAAGGTTTAATAAGTTATTAAATATATAAGTTAGCATAACTAATATATATGATAAATATTAGATATTTAAGATAAACAGATACATAACTAATAATTAATACTGTATTTATATAGTATATAATCACTTTTAGAATTTTAAAAAACAAAACAGAACACCCTAGGAGGTAGATGCTAAAGAATATCCAGTTGTCCAGGTCGGTCTCTCAGTGAACTCTAAGGTGGAATTTGAACGGCAGGGGACAAAAAATCCCCCTCAATCGTCCACCTAGAGGCCGAAAGAGAACCCCCGCAAAACTGAATAAATCTGGTAGGTCACCTCGTAAGGGTGTTCGGTGGGTTTAACATTAAAATGACTTGTATATTATCTACTAGCAATATAATTTGAAGATTTATTAGATATATAAAGAAAACTTTAGACATTAAAGTATAAGCATATAAAAAGGTGAGAAGTGTATATAGATAGGGTTAAAACTATATACCTACCAAATAGTAGATAAATAGTATATAGTATGACTAGTATAATGATATATATATAATATAAGTCATTCTTTAAAATATTATATAGTAAATTTAAAATATATAATAATAAGATTATATATATATAATATATAATAAGGATATTATTATATATATATAATATCATAGTATAATATATACTAATAATATAATATAGTACAACTAACAAAATATAGCTTCATATATATTAGAAAACATAAATTATATGATATATATATATCGTATTTGAAAAAACTAGATTTTTTGTCCCAGAAAATACTAAGGGGGAGTCCTGCTTTCTTAAACCTTTACAATGTATATTTTGATTTATTCATAATATATATTATATACCCAATTATTGAGTATTCAATAATGTACCTTGTAGTATATATATATAAGTATTAATATAATATATATATATATATCTATTCTAAACCTCGGTACCCCTGAACACCCAATTCATTGGGAGGGGCCATACCGCCATTCCAAAAGGTACTTCATTTATGATATGTTTTCATTCTCTTAATTTCCAAAAGATGAAATGTTCCATTTTATCTTTATATCCTAGCCAAAGATACGGGAGAGAAAGTGGGATTTTGTCCTCCGCCGAATAATAAGGCTGTACAGCTAGGACAAGACCAGTTTTTGACGTGCTAATGTGGTGTTACTTGGCTTCCTCTGTATTCTATTGTAGCTTGGGTAGTTTCTGGATGGCCCGCAAAAAAGTGGTTAGCGGTGTTGGCCGAAGAAAGGAATGAAAGAAATAGAGAACCCATGGCGTTCTTAAAGGTAGTTGAGAGTTTCTTGAAAATTCTTGTGCTTTTCTCGCAAATGTTGCTTTATTAGTTTTATGGTGTTCTGCGCTTCCTGTGTAAATATTATACCATGTGAGTGTCGTTTGTGGGTTGGTTTTGGGTGTATAAAATGTTGTGCAGAAGTTGTAAAATGTATATTAGAGCATGTTAGTTAAAACAAGACCGCCGAAAAGGTTGTTGAGTCTAGTGGTTATGGAGCCGTGCAGTAGGAAGTTAAGAGGCTCCTCGGTATGCTTTTTCCCAACCTTGGCAATAGGCTTGGTTGCTTGAGGGTGCTGGATATAGGGGATATTGGTGGGAGATGAAGTTGATGAGGATGCTTGCCAGGACATATTCTATGAGAGTCAACAGGTGAAGATGTGACTAGGGAGTAAAGATATAGTCAATATCTTGATGGTAATTCTAGGTGTGATTAGTGGAAATAGTTGACAAAATGTGCTGAGTGTATGCAGTAAAAGTAGTCGTGCTTTGTTTTGGTGAGGTTTAGGTTTGGCCGAGTAGTCCTTATGTATGCTTTTCTGTATTAGTAGATCGTGTCGGTTGAATTTAATTTCTCTCGAGGGGGCTTTGCTTTATGCACCTTATCCTGTGTTTTTTCAGAGAAGTGTGGGGTTTCAGGCGTATCACGGTTGAGAAGCCGAGTCGTGAGGATGTTTGGCGGAGCTGATTTGTGCTGTGTGCTGGGTTTGGGTTTGTGTCTCATGCGAGTTTATCGAATGGCATTCGAATGGAGGTAGATGTGTGTGTTTGTTGATTGGGTTGAGGTTTCAGATGTATGAAATTATTTGTGTATTGCCAAAACAATATCCTATAGGTGTTTATTGACAGAATGTTGTAGTATAGGTTCTTAGTTGGAAGAGATTTGGAAGCTCTCGAGTTTGAAGAATTTTGTGTTTAAGTTGATGATTTGGCGGTGTGTAAAGGGGCATTAGACCTGATGTTGTTGTTTTGGAGTCAGCTGATTGTCTCGGGGTAGGTAAATTTTAACATACTCCATTCACTAAGAGAGCAAGTTGATCCGTTGATGTTGGAGAATGCCAATTAATCCCAGGTGTCTCAAATTCGAACTGTTGCTCGAGCTTTGGTTGTATTTTTGAGTATCCTCCTTGTCCGTGATGTACTCTGCATTACCTAGCTATTTTTTCTCGAAATGGAGACGAAGTCTAAAATTTGTATGGCTTTGCTTAACAATGTTGATGTGTTAATTTGATAAAATTTAAAGGAATGTAATTGTTTGTTTTCTACTGTGATTTCGGATAAATTGATTGTTTCAGTCTGCTTTTTTGTAAATTCACAGGCAATTGGGCATATATAGATATAGTGAAATAACTAACCTTTTAGATAGAGTATAAATAGGTAAGTAGTAAGGTAAGGTATAATGTAATGATATATAAAGTTATTATATATATATATAATATATATATATATATATATATATATATACCGTATATATAATAGTATATTAATATATATTATAATACATATATATAAAAATATACATAATTTTAATCCTAAAGAATCGTTCATATATAAAGTAATAGTATATATTATATGGAGTGAGGATAAAATATTAATATACTAGTATATTAGTAAGTATGATCTTTTTTCAAATGATCTGGAATTTTCCTTCAGTTGAATATATAAGTTAGTGAATATATAATTTATATATATATACTATAAGTCAACAAGTAACCTATAACAGATTAGTATATATAATAAGAAGTGGTATAAGGATAAAGATACAGTAAGTAATTTAAACAGGTCAATAGTATGAGTTAGAGATGTGCAAATATATTATAGGATTGATATTCACAGGATATATATATAATATACGGAATTTATATTGCGTATGTATTCTAATAGTTTTGTAAACAGGGCATGATTTATCTATGATCAAAAAAATGTCTAAGTTCCAAAAAAGTTAAGTTTTTAAGCTGAGCGCTGAGTTGGGACGGTGCAAGACCTTATCTGATAAAGTGATTCAAAATGAACTCAGGAACTAAACCAGATATTGATAAAGTGATTCAAAACGAACCCAGAACTAAACCAGATATTGATAAAAGACAAATAGAAAAATTAAGAACGATTTGTTATGTTAAAGCAAAGTAAGTAGATTTAAACATACTAATATTCTTTGATTAAGCGACAACTTATCAGCTTCTCATGAGCTACTAACTAAATCAGTCATCACAAATCCTAAATTTGTTGGGGTATAACTATGATATATGATATATATATAATATATATAAATATATATAATATTATAGCAAGTAATATTAGTATTATAGATTATAGTATATATAATAGACATATTATTATATATAATATAATAGAGATAATTTATTTATATCCAACCCCGATATATAAGCAAAACTAGTCTTATTATACTAGTACTACTGTAATATAATGGACCATATATAAGGTAATGAGTAGTCAATACAAGGGCGTTAGTGATCTTGACTGACATTGATTATTTCTCTCATAGAGTGCATCCATAGGAGAAGAATGTGAGCTATATATTTTTTAATTGATATTTTTGCATAAAGAATTAGGTAAGGAATAAGTGAAAAATAACCTACCTTATTAGCTCCCTTAATTAATAACAACATTAGACCTTTAAGATCTAAAAATACTAAAATTTTATACATATTTAGTTTAATCAGTACTATCCTTACCATTAATTATCGGGTATCAGATAAAGCCCCGTCAAATTACATGAGGCTATAATATCTGGTCACCCAAGTAGAGTATATCTAAATTGCTTGTATCTTACTTTTTCACTTATGAAGTCAAATTGCCTGTTTCAAGATTTTAATTCCAATACATAATTACTGATAGTCTTTGGCTGTAATAAGTGACTCCAACCAATCGGCCATGGATCATGCACAGATAGATGGCTCCACGAAGATAATTAAATTAAATTTAAGAAATATATACATATATAAATATTAATTTATATGTATATAATATTAATATAATATTAATAAAATTAATATATATATTAATATATTATTATAATATATATATATATATATATTAATATATATAATTAATATATATATATATATATATATATTTATATATAATTATATATTAAATATAATATAGATTAATTATAATATATATATATAATTTATAATGGCTGACATCGCATCCGTGGCGATATGGGACATTAACATCCGCAGATATAAAATAATATTGCATGACATCCGCATATATAGATAATATATCACATCCGCAATCCGCCGGATAGTATAATAATAACTTGACATCCGATAATACTAATCACTATAATATTATATATATATTAATATATATATTAATATATATATATATATATATTTAATTATATAAATAAGTAATATATATAATATTATATATATATATTAATATATATATATAATATATAATATTATATTATAATAATAATATTAATATTAATAATTATTATAATATATAATATATATAAATTAATATATATATATTATATTAAATATTATAATAATATAATATATATTAATATTATATTGGTCTAATGAGCTACTCCCCGATAAGGTACATATCATGCATAGTAACTAAAAAAATAAATACCGATAAATAAGTTACTTCTGGAAAATATTATATAAGAATAACATTGATTAATAAAAATCGCAGGAGACATTATTTATCAATCCATGAATATGAACAAAAACAAAAAAATAAGAAAATCGCCTCTTAACACCCATCAAATTACAAATTTAAATTCAATTTGTTTTTTCATGGATTTTGTGTTGAAGAAGAATATGTTGAAATATCCAAAACTTGATATGCATTCTTGTTTTTTGTGATAATGAATAAAACACACAAACAAACATTCAAAAGTAAAAAACTCTGATATAAAAAGTCATTCTCAGACCTGAAAGATAACTAAACAGTGTATGGCGCAAACCTCAAGAAATCAAGATTAGAGATCTGCTCTAACAAACATTAAAAATACAAAGTTGGAAGAATTTGTATAT
>JABUQX010123249.1:42500-47947 GCA_015478945.1 Trachelipus rathkii
ATGATGCATGGACTCGGGAGATGGGTTCCGTGGGATCGTCCGGTAAAACGACCCTAATGTTCGTTTGTCCAGGAAATTTTCTTTCTATCGCATGTTAATCGCGTTTTTCCGTACATGGATGGACAATGTCGAGAGTGAATAAATGTTGCACTCTGAGGAAAGAAGTAGCGCGCAGAGGTGGTACATTGGTAGTGGGTAAATTAAGAAAGAAGAGCAAAGTATTGATAAGTATTGTCGAACGCAAGACATAAGAAAAGGATAGTGACTGGAATAACAAAGAATGAATAGGAAATTGGATAGTGATTAAAAATTGGTAGGTGGAATGTCGTTATTAAATGTAGTGCAGTTTGCTATGTAGTGATTAATGGAATGAAGATATATTGAGAGAGAATAGAGAAGGTATAGTATTGACAATTTATTGTATAAATGAGTTGAACCTGTTATGGTACCATAAATGCTAATTGCAATAGGATCATTATAATGTGTTGTGTTGTAGAATAATTACCTATATATGAAAATTCTTGAAATGGTGATTTAAATTTTAAGTTTGAAAATATTTTTATATAGTTATAGTTATATATATATATAATATATATCATAAGTATATATACACATTCGAATCACTTCCTAGTGCATGCTGACGTATTGTGGAATACATGCTTACTATGTAGTTCAAGGATTTCTTTTCACCTATTCTGCGTTAACTTCATATATTGTTATTTCCTCTTTTTCAATCCAAATTATCTATAATGGTTTGCATTCAGATCATTTTTTACGATCCGATGTGCATGTTCTGGTTAAGATGTGGGATCGTCTTAACCTTTCTTGTATTGAGGGTCTGTAAACTCGCGGAAGTAAAAGAAGGTAAATTAAAAAAACATGCCAAGTCCAACCACCAATGCCAGGTAAGTCCACCTTCTAAATTCATTATTATGTTGCCCATTTGTAACTTTTCAATTAATCATTATTTATTGAAATTTTACAAATACTTAATATGTTCCCACCTTTGATATATTTCCTACATATGGATTACTGATAATTATTCTAAGCTCTTATACCTTCTTCAGCTCTTCTGTATATTTATTTATAAACTTATTATTTTGAATCACATGTATATTCTATTCTTCCTTGTCAATTACCTTTACTCGGGATAACCTACTCTCTCGATCTTTCTGCTCGTGCTCTCTCTTGCATGCTTCTTCTTTCTCTACTCTTTCTTACTTTCCTTCTCTTCTCTCTCTTCTATCTACTTCTCGCATTCATTGTGTATTATCATTACCTGAATAGAGTCACTTTGGTTATAGGGATAGAAGATAGTAATGTACTTCTTTTTTTGTTGAAAGGGATCTCATTACCAAGCCATCTACACTTAACCCATTCTTTGCATTTCATGTACCTTAAAAAGACAAACGAGTTTACCCTCGAGTCTACGGTTATATTTGAATGGTTCCTTACTTTTCCGCGACCGCGAATAAACCCACTTCTCTTATGTGCCGGGGGATAATGTTGGAAAAATTATATATGGATACAGAATTTTAGGTTTCCATTTTTTATCGGGTATAAGTGTATTTAAATCTAAATGGTAGGGCATAATTTGAGGAATTGCTAGTAATAAATTATAGTAGGAAACTAAATAAAAAACATAAATAATATATTCTAATATAGTAAAATAATTTATAATCAAATAAGTAATATTATAATAATATAAAATAAAATATATATAATGATAAGAATAACTAAGTAAGTATTATGTAGATAACATAAATAAATAGCAACTACAGCCGAACCTCCTCAGTAGACACAGAGAAGAAAAAGCTGGTTCAACCTCGCGCGTGATTCTACTCGACAAGTTTAAATGATACTTTTCCTGGTGTAAAGATTGTAAAGAAAAAAACTCTTAGGAACTCGTGCAGAACACGTTAGTAAAAGACCACTACTTGGTTTTCGGATAGCCTCTCACCTGAGAGAGTTATAAACTTTCAAAGCCACTAAAGAACGTGAGGAGAAAAAGAAGAGAACTAAATGCCCAGAATAGGAATCAAGCAAATCCGGTAGAGGAACTATTCAGAAGAAGAAAAAGAAACAAGATATGAGACATCCCTTATCATAGGTGAAAATGATGTACCAATATAAATATCGAAGAAAGAAAAGAGACGAGATACCGCCCGAAATCCTATTGTGATTATTTAGAAAGAAAAAAGCTAGTAGATTTTTATCACTCTCGATTAAAAACTCTATAGCCATACGAAATTATACTTATGATGCACATAAATAAATATTTTCACTTTAGTGTTTTTTATGCAAGCAGAGTCAACGTCAATTTCTGTTGTAAGGAATATGTTTTATAAAAAATCTTATATTCCTAACCAATGTCACGTTTACACTATTTCTATAAATTTTACAATCAGTTGTGAATAAATGTATTCACAAGGAGTTAGATTTATTTCCTCTCGAGTAAAAGACAATGAAATATAAGACATTTGAGTAATATATGAATGGATTGGATTATATAATTTTAAATATTTTGAGAAAAATAAATTGTATTAATCTGAGATACCTTGGTTTTCTGTTTTTTGAGTATATAGTCTCATATTGTTTTGATTAGCAATTGTCGATTATATTTATAGGATCAGTTTTATGGCAACCAGAGGAAAGCTGAGAGAATTGCGTTGAAGATTTGGTATCTGAGGTATTGCGCTAATAATAAGTAATTGGGTCTAGAATGTAAATGAGTGCTGGATAAAATAGAAGTTTTGAGATGGAGTTGTATAAGTATAAAACTTGAACTTAGGACGCCATGTAGAATTAGTTTGGATTCTGTTGAGCAATTTGGGAACAACGATAACTATATGAGTGTCAAAATACTTAGGTGATGTTGCGAATGGAAATTAAAGGTGATACGGATATGTATGAGTTGGTACTGAGAGGTTAACATATAGTAATAGAGTATGGAGAAGTTTGATAGGAGTGGTAGAAAGTGGATAGGAAGCGAGTAGATAGTTCTGGTAATGACATTACATTGGACTATAATATCTTATGGACTGTATACTGGGATTTGTACTATATAGGATGGAGATCTATTGTATTTTAAAAATGTATCGCGGTGGTACTCTATTTGGTGAAAGTGATGGTTGTGGAATGATAGGTACAGATCAAAGGTGTAAGCTATCGAGATGGATAATCTCAGAATGTTTAGGTGTAAGAAGAAAAGCTATACTGATATAATAAAAAATTAATAGAATTATCTGTGTAATTTTTTATTCTAATGTGTCGAAATGTTTAATGGTTAAACAGTTGGTATATAACATATTAAAAATGAAATTAGAAAAGATTAATTGATGGTAATATGTATTTTATATAAGATTGGTTTTTATGGTTCTGAGTACCTCGCTAACAAATCGAGGTATTATCTTGAGGTGAGAAAAGAAACGGGTGACCTGCTGACTCCTTTTTTGAATCACATCTTGTGAGTAGCTTTGAGAGCGGGTATTAGGATTTTTTTGCTTTTTATTATAACGTAAAATCTGCACATATTGTGGCGCCCAACGTGGGGCTGTCTCGCAAGGATAGAGTGAGGGTGTGACTAACTTTGCCCCACTAGGCCGCAATGAAAATGGGTGGAATCACTTGTATAGATAGGAGTTTGTTGGCTTTTTCTTTTCGACATTTGTTTGGTCTTTTTCTTCTACTAGCTATTTTTTAGATTCCAGTATCTTAGAGAGGGTATGAACAGACGAAAAGTTAGACGTAAACACCTTAAACCCTCTCTATAACCTTAGTGGAAGCTAGATTAAGAGTGAGGCGAAAACAAAAATGAAGATGTAATTTGGAATTATGAACGGAAACTAGATGAACGCAGAAAGACTGAAAGATTGTAGCGATTTATCCGTGATGTGATAAAACATTTTCATTATCTTGGAGAGGACAAATTAAAAAATTCCATCGAGAACCCATATAATGGATATCCACTTGGGCTCTTGAATGGTGCACATGGATCATTTGTTGAAAGGTAAATATGCGATAGATTTGAAGCATCCTTGCGCGGATGGCAAGAAAAGGCGAAAGAAAGGGCGATTAGCAGATATGACCTTAAAGGAAAATATGAATATATATTCAAGCTGGTTGTGCGAGATGATTGGATTAGAGAGAGATACTAATGATGAGATTGCGTGTAAGGAGAAACGTAGGAATCTGCAATTGGTAAATATAAAAATTTGAGGTGTGCGTTCCCTTTCTTTAGAGGAAAGACTAAAGGACACGAAACATCCGGAAAGCGATTGAGCGTGGCGAGATACGCAACTGAAAGAGAATAAACGAATGTAAAAGCAGGAGAGATAGGCGTCGAGGATGACAGTGATTAAAGGTTGGATGAACTATAATGGCGATAGCAAAAAAATTGATCTTTTTGAATTAAATCATAAGAATACGTATGGCTAATTTCAATCGAATAAATTAATAGAAGTGTTATTCAAATAAGAGATAGTAAAGCCAAATGGAATTTAATGGCTTATGAATTAACGGAATATTGAGCCACGATTATTTGTAAGTTTTTACTCGAATGTATTAATGTAAAATTCTCCCCTACATCTACTCTTACATCTCTCTCATCTCGTTCTCTCTCTCCTCTCATATTGTGACCTCTATATAACTATACCAATAATATATATATATATATATAATAAAGTGTATAATATTATAAAATGGTAAAGTTATAGGAGGTAATAAGTAGAGTAGTAAAGGTGATGGAAAGTATAAAGTTATTAAAATGAGTACGATATAGATGAATGTAATAAGACCAATAGATATGTAATTAGAAAAATAGATTAGAGATGTACAAGATGTATTGAGTGATATAAAATGTAATTAATTGACTGTAGGATATTATATAATATGTTATATAATGCTAGAGATGAGGAAAGGTAATTGAGGATTAGAGTTAATAATAGTAATGTAAATAAGTGGTGATATGGTGAAGAAATATATTGAAGGGAAGATGAGAATAATAAATTGAGTGTAATTTTAATTTATGAATAATAAGTGGTGGTAAGGTAATTTAATAAATAATTGTTAAGAATAATAGATACTTCTTAAGGATAATATAGTAGGACATAATAGAAAGTGATAGATAAATGAAAATAATAAAGTATAAAGATTTCTAATTATATTATATCAGTTATGATCGTAAAGGTTAGAGCTATAGTTAGATAATTATTATGTTTTAGGTATATGTTGAATTGAGACGTAGTGATACCTGGGTTCTGTGTAGTCTAGTAGAGCAGTATAGAGTGAAAAGGTGAACGTGTGCTTGATAATTCGTGAGGACTATCATTAACCAATAAAAATTTAGATAAAGTACACTTAATGTTTTGATATTGCTAACTAAAAGTAAGGTTGAGGTGAGTTGCTTATTACCGTGAATAATGGAGGGTTGATATGTATATATAGTA
>JABUQX010123250.1:0-19391 GCA_015478945.1 Trachelipus rathkii
TGGGTTCGATCCCTAGTCCAGATAATATATAGAAATTACTTAGAGAAGTTCCCCTCCTTTAATAGGGCTATGCTCGTGAGGTGTGAACTTTTTATTAAAAAAAAAGATAAATTTAGTTGTAGATTGACATAATAGCTTGAGCCATAGGGTAGATTTTCGGAAAACTACAAATAAGAGACACGAGAGCAATTAATTGGTTAAAAATTGAAGATATAGATAGTAAGAGGGAACATAGTCAGGGTTTTCTGTCGGAAAGCTCAAACATCTACATTTTGTTTAAGAATAAGACTTGAAGTTTAGTGGAGGAGAGGTGATGTTCAACAATGTGAAAATTAGTGCAAAAGCCTCGAAGGTTACAGAAATTAATGAAGGAAAATGATCATGCATTAACAACTGCCCCGCAATTTCGAGACTGCATTAACCCCCCCCCCTTAGGCCGTCAACTCCCAAGTGGCGAAAAGGGGGGGAGGGCTGATAAAGGGTTATTTTTGGAAGCCGTCCCTCTAGGCTTCTTTGATGCTAAATCTGTGTTTACCATTTTTGGTTTATTTTTTTTAAAGGAAAGTGTTGTTTTTTATAGTGTTTGATAAAAGAGAGTTTAAGAAGTAAGTGTAAGTGTAAGTGTGAGTGTAAGTGTAGTTCAGTGTAATGAAGAAATGTGGTATATTTAGAAGCGAAAGAGGTGAGCGAAAACCTAAATTTGGGCTCACACTTAGGAGTGCACTAGCAAATAGTTAACCCTAACATACTCCGTATATAGTACTTACAATAATATATATGAGGGAGAGTAATTATACTATAATCGCTTCGGATATGCCTCCACTTTCATAGGTTACCAACATCAATCACTATAATTACACTAATATAAATAATATATATATATATATAATATATACTAACATATATAATTTTATAATATATATATATATATATATATATATATATATATATATATAATATTATATATATATATATATATATATATATAATATAATATATATATATAAATATGTTTATAATATATATATATAATATATATATATATATATATATATATAATATAATATTATATATATATGAATGGACATTTAATAAGTGGTTGACTCCGTTCAAATTAGGTTAGGTATTTAATTATTAGGTTAAGTTTGGTTATAGTAGTATAATTAGGAATTAGGGTTAGGGTTATAGGTCTAAGTTAGGTTAGGAGTAATTAGAATTAGTGATTAAGGTACCAGTAGTAATTAATATAGAGGTTATAGAGGAAACTGACAGCTCAAATAGTGAGTCACAATATATCACGGAAGTTGCAACCGGATGTTGCAAATGTTGGCAAAAGCAATCAATATTTAGCAACATATTGGTTTTTCACAATAGCTTGTACGTGTCAATTGGTATTTAGGGTTTTTGGGTGGCAAATGGTGACACCGAATTTAAGGTCTGGAAGAACCCTAACTTCCGAGTAGGTTATATCTAAGAGACTCACTGAACTCAAGTAGATTTTAACCCTCACAGAAGTGATGGAGGAGCGTAGAGCCCTCACAAAATGTAATTATATAATGGAGCTTATTTTGGTTCCTAGAAGGTTTTAAATAGTCGATAGATTGTGAGAATTATTATTGACGTGTATTTCCAATTCGAATTTATAACATAGATTCGAGATTACCCTAAAAATCCGATCATTAATATATAGTTCTTTCTACGTGTCTATCATGGTAGGTCATTAACAATGATAAATATATATAATATATTTACGATAATTAAATATAATTTACAAAATAATTAACATATCGTAATATATAATATCGTTATGTAGTACAGGTAATCTATACGTCCCTAGTAAGGCAACCTATTACTATTATATAAATGATAAGCGTATTAATATTAATAGGCTTAGGGGGGATAAAGTGAAAAATAATTGACAGACCTCACAATATAGGGCTGTCAAACGCTGTACAAATCACAGTAACAAAACCGAGAGTAAGGTTTGTCTATGTTGTATTAATGTATTATATTTATTATTATCAGCGCGTGAGCGCATACACATCCACATTCACATACACCCTTTTTATATGAAGGAATAGAGCTATCGGTCTGAACATGGTATAATCATATATATATATAATATGTATATATATATCAATTGTGTGTAATAATAATCTAGTAAATTCACAGACACCTATAGTTTAGGAGTAACTACCCTAGGATCACTACCCTAAGGGGGTGTTATTGTACCTTATACCTTAGCGACCAAAGGTTCAAAATTCGGTTACTGAGAAAACCCTGTTAGGTGACCTTAACGTAACTGAGTGAGTAAAATTTATGGATGTGTGCTATATAATAATATATTATAGAACCGTAATTACTCGAGTGGAGACAGAGTAATATTTAACGTTCCTATAAATCTAGCGTTCACCCCCCTCAGTAAGGGGGTGACGCTGCCTAACCCTCTAGTAAATTAAATGAATCGTAGAAAGAACTAAAACTTGGAGGTCACTGAGTTGAGGAGTCAGGAGTCGGAGACGGAGAGTACGGAAGTAAAGGATTCTGAGGCAACTGAGCTTCAGATGACCTAGATGAGACCCTTCCACCCCTCCTCACCGGGAGGTGGGTTACCCCCTTCCTAGAGAATAAAAATAGAAGTAAAATATTATAAGCTACTAATGGAATGCAAAATACAGAGGAAAAGGAAAGGAAGAATGAAAGAAAGGATGGAGAAGGAATAGGAGAAGAAGGGAGGAAGTAAGGGTGATGTTGAGACAAGTATGAGGAAAGAGATAAGGAAGGATATTCAGTAAATCGGTAATAATAGTAGTCACCTAGAGAGGTGTGCATAGGAGTCACCACTAGTAATATATATAATATAAGTGAGTAACTGATTTATTGATATCAATATATGTAAATACACTATATTTAATATATATTATATATATTAACTAAAATATATATATATATAGTAATATATTAATACTGAGAGTATACATAAACTGCTTATCTATGTTCTCTAAGATGAGTACATATATTGTCAAATTGCAATATCGCATTCTTATGCTAAAGGATATAGCCTTTATAATATTTTCTAAATAGTATGATAAAGATATTAACAGTTATATTTATAAAATACAACATACTTTTAATATTCTTATATATAAAGCTTTTATATTTTTTTTTATAAATAACTTTAAACCAAATATAAATATACAACTATTTTTTTTTTCCTAGGTTGTTAGTAAACATCACGTGCAAAAAAGAGGTAAGACTATCATATTTATTATTTTTTATAAGTTTTTATTTTGTAAAATTTTAAATTACATATACTTTTTGTTTAAATTTATTTTATTAAATTTATTTATTATATTTTATTTTTTTTTATTTTTATTATAAATTTATTTTTATATTAACTATATTTATTATTTTATTTAATTATTTTAATTCGTGCTTTTGACTGTCAAAGACGGTTACTTTTAAATTTTTACTTTTAAAAAGGGTTTTACTTAAATTTTTATTGTTTATGATGTGAAGTTTTGATTTTTCAGATACTTATTTTAAATAATTTTTTATATTTATGTTTCATATTTTAATTATATTTTTTTTGTTTTTTTTTTAAAATTTTATTTTATATAAGTTTTATTTATTATTTAACAAATTTAAATATACTTTGTGTTATTTATATTATATATAAGTATTTATATTTACAATTCCATTCTCTTTGAAAGGGAATCTTTGTAGCCTTATCATTTTCAAATTTATTCGATTTGTTAAGTTTTTATATTTTCCTTTAGTTTTAATATTTTTAATAAAATGTTAATTATATATGAAACATTTTAATATAATCCATATCACGATGTGTTTTAAACATTATCTTTTTAATATATTTTTTTTTATAATTAATTTTGTTATATCTTATTTTAAATTTTTTTTTTACATATTATTTTATTTTTTTTTTATTTTTAATTATGTTTGTAAACATTTTTAAGTTTTATTGTTATAAATTCTCATTACTATCATCACTTTTATTTATGTATTATTAACTTAGCATAAAATATATAACGTTTTTAAAACACATACCCTAAAAATCAGTATATCTATAAATATATCAATAAATACTACTATCAGCAACCTCTAATTTCGAAGCGTATCTATTTGAGATTACTATAACTTAAAAACCCGGATTATTAGTTTAAACTATATTTAGATTATAAAAATTCTATTTGATATAAGGTCAAAATGTTTTATACTAAAATTGACAAGGTTGCAGAGTGCCACTGACTGTATAATAAAAGCAGAGTAATAAATCAAATATTATCGAGCCACAACATCCACTACCATATATAAACAATACCTGTCCATTGGTGATCTATTGATCTATTGATCTATTGATCTATTGATCTATTGTCTAATGATTTAAGTATTTGAATTAAGGATCTCATAAAAATTTTATTTTTACTAAATAATTATGTCATGTTTTTACTTTAATATAAAAATCAGTAAAATCAGTAATACAAACCATCAACCCTCCATCCCTCCACCCTCCTGTACAGTTTGTGATCTATTGATCTTTTTTAGATACATAAATATATATTTTCTGAATTTCATTACGTAGATCCAAATAAATTTAAGTCAAATTTATATACAAGAAAAAATTTTCATATTTTATTGTAACATACTAATACAGTAAATATCAAGTAAAATCACAACTACACCAATCCATACATACCAATATATCACTCATGTATCATCTATATAATAATTATATACCTTGATCATACTAATTTGAGATTATATACATATATATTGTAATTCAAGTTCTAACTAAATATTCGAGAGTAATAATCATTTTGAGAATTAAAAACTTAAACACATTATTAAAAATATAATTACAAATTCTTTATACACTTAGAAACAATACAGATACGAAATATATAAGATTTCCCACAATTTTGGCTTTTCACACATTTTAAAATAAAAGATATATCTATGTGAAAATGAAACTAAAGAAAAAATAAAATGTAAAACAAAAAAAGACATAACACACTATAAAACAACACCTTAAAGACACGAATATTAAATAATAAACTGTAAACGTTAACAAAGATCCACAACTTATCTATGGTAAGTAATAATAGAGCTAAATGCAAGGAAAGATAATGTACTACGACAAACCTGACACACCTATTAAAGAGCTAATCGAATAAACTTCTCAAGCTAATTAACAACGGAGTAAAAATTTGGGGAGAATTAAGGGAGGTTAGACATTTAAACATGCAAAATAAACAAGAACCTATATTCACACTACACTTTTTAAGCATGTCTCTAAACATATTAAAATAAATGTTATAATTTTAAACGTTACACAGTAATATTAAGCAAAGATTTAACGTATAATCCTGACCTAACTATTGTAATAAAATGAACTAAGAATAAATGTAACATAACATATACACACACACACTACCAAAACACACCATCAAAGCACACACAACATCACTCAACACTAATCACATCACTCACCAATCACACACATCTCACGATCTACTTTAAATATCGACGGAAATTACGCTACACCTGTATATATAAAAATAGTTTTTAGTCCTTCGCTCATTATGTTAGGTTTTCCCTCCGTGACACGCTGCCTGCTCCTCTCTTACGAGAATATAGAGAAATCGATACTGAGAGACGAATAACACACAAAGAAATATGACTAATTGGCTAAGAAACATAATATTATGCAATCATAAAGTGATGCAATACTAATTTATTAGTTTAATTTTAATATATAACAAATATATGTAATAATGAGATTTTGAGCACGGATCAAAATAAGCACATTTCATACGATGTATGTAGTACTTATTTGCCGCACTACTCGACACCCGATGTATATATATACGCTACGATTTGGACAATATATAAGCTGTAGTTATTGTTTATTATAATCAAAGCGAGCTATACTTACGATAATAAAAATATCATATAGAGCTTCTTACGATCAACACTTATTAAGAACACCTTCTTTATGAATCTCTAGTTGTAGTAATATGCATTATAGTATATATAAACCAAGTTATTTTTTTTATTATCTACACATTAGGAGGATTATTTTATCAAAAATATCGTGATTTTATTATTCAGATAGGTAAGATTTTTTTCTTTAATATATATATATATTATCTCATTTTAAAAAAATAACATTGTATAAATTACATCTTGAATCCATAATTATATTAAACCGTAAAGGTAATTATATATAAAAATCATAATAATTAAGAATAAAGGGAATTATATAGTATATGTCCAACATTATCTAAAAAAAAATTATTATTTACACTTTATAAACCGTGTTGAATATACATCTATCCATTTGAGTAAAAAAGATCCTACTATGACGTTATTCAATATCGAGCATCCCTTATATAAAAATATGTAGTATGATTGTTGTTGTTGTGTGAGTTTATATATATTATAATATTTAATATATAATGTTATAGATGAAAATATACTAAGTTATAAACTAATATATATATATTATTGGTATATATATCATCGCTACGCCCATTCTATATTTGGCTTCCTGAAAAGCGATTTTTGAGAGTGCGTAAAAAATGCGATGTCATTGACCATGCACTGGAAACACATGAGAAATTAGTAAATTAATGACTATATGTCTATCCAAGGCTAAACACACTAGTCTCTGAAACCAGAAATAGAATCTGGTGAATAAGCAAGAGGACCATGAACCGACTATACCCCTTAACGTAAGCACCTATTAATACAGGCTACATGCAGCTAGAGCTATCGTGACGGAGGATCTTTGAGGGAAAAATCCTATATGGAGAAACGTCATCATCCCCTATAAAGAGCTTTACAGAGTGTAGATTGGAGCGACAGGAACTAATCGTGCGGCCATTGGACTCAAGAGCAAGTAAGTCTTTGGACATCGCCCTCGGTTTCTGAAAAAATGTGTGTGGTGTTGCAGTGAACCGCTCATTTTAGAGCTGCTATGTATTGTTAGGCACAGACACATACTCGGAGACTACCGATGGCACTGCATGACAAGAAGCGTCCTCTCGCATCTAATAACTTCACAATCTCTTAGAGGTCGAGTGCACATTTCCATGTCTCAGCCTGCACTCTTGAGCGCAAAACACTACATTTATCGTTCTCTCATACATCAAACGTCAGTTATTACAGGTGACTCATTTTATGCGACAGAGAGAGATTGTCGAGTAGAGTGAAAGAGATGATGAGACCTGCTTTCGTGACGAGGTGTACTCCTTAAGCTTATCCATCGGTATTCAGTCGTCCGAAAATCATTACCGCCGAGCATCCATACTTAATCACCAAATTCTAAAGTACGCCATAATAAAGCTACTAACTCCCATGCTATGTTCCTATTTCCCCAAGTTAAAGCCCTAAAGACAAACGCAGGCGCTTATTCGAATGGGATAACATCCGATTGCATTTATTTCGCAGCCATCTAAATTATCATAGCTTTCACAACATATCCGAGTTACACACATTAACATGCTCACACAGATACACACCTAGATGTAAGGTATACTCGAAGGTTGCGCTTTCAAAAGCGTTCGTTTTGTTTAGGAAAATAGACCGAGTCACTCCATGATATTGATGTAATGTACAATCCTTACATCGCAGTACACTCAAATCATACGTCCTCTATAGGCATATTAGAGATGTCATACGGAGAAAACAACACTTGGAGGAGTCTAACTAAAATAGATATTCTAGAAATACTCTATTCCAAGACCATAGTCATCACTAACTTGTCAAGATTACTTATACATAAGTAAGCGTAAACATAGACTTATTATTGACACCAATCGAGCAATGATTCAAGGAAAACCTAGTGGGCCAACTCCAAGACCAGCTATATTACAGCTCCTACTGTACTTATGGGATCTACTTGCAGAAGCGATAGCATCGAGCGATAGTACCTAAATACTTGTCACATTTAATCACCATCTAACTATATACAGAAATGAACCACTTTCACAAACATTACACTGAGGTTGCACTCATCACGGTTCCGACCGTTGATTATACCATCTCCATATATATTTACTCGCACATTAATATTTAAACCCACGTCAGATACAAGTCTAATGTATACAAGTCTAAGGTCTCTTGCTACAGCATAACGTTTAACTTTCAAAACCCCCATACCTTTGGAAATTAAGAATGCATATCACTCGCAAACGACCCCTGCCAAATTCTCTCTACAAAATGTAATCCCTCTTTTGCCACAAACCACTCACTTTCGTTTAAGGATTCGGTTCGGCAAAAAAACAAACATTTCTCAAACCGTCACAGCATATTAATATAGCGAGCTATAAGAATTAGACTGAGCACCCTCCATTGTCTCACTATTTAATGTTGATCGCTACGACACGTGCATTTCCACGCTTATCGCAACCCAATCCGTACTAAGCTGGCACACGTGCTCATTTTGATCACGATGGTATACCCAACCCCTAATATCTTTCATAAATCCTCCACCATCCATTATGACAAAAAATAGTGAAGTAACAAGATGGGATAAGATCATAACACAGTCCCGAAGCCTTTTTACATACACTCGCTATTTTCATGAGTTTATTAAAAAAAGCATCCCACAGGGACAACTTTCGAAACACACCATATCAGTTCTCGTCATAAAGCAACACGCACATCACTTAATCAGAGTGATTCTGAGTTACACACTTACTGTCATTGAGCATATTAATAGAATTCCCTATTGCATGCGTAACAGGAAACGCCTAGTAGTCCTTTAAACACCACGATTGAAACAACCAGCAAAAAGTCATATTGTCACATATACGAAGTAACATACCGCAGTAACCATGCCAATTATAGAGCTATCCCTATTAATCGAGCCTAACACGCATAGACAAGATAATATCATGTCATGTTGCAATATGCTAACTACACCATAAAACCTATGAATAAATAAAACGAGAATTATTAAGTTATTCATTCAGCTCATAGCAAAGCCATCATCGGATTTTCTCAATCCATTTGTTCCAATGTAAACCGATTTGGGTTTTACTCCTACTACCACCATTTGCTCTACCTTAAACCACTAATGATATTCGAGACATACCAGGAAGATAAAGATTATGAATTCCTAAAGGAAGAGAATAATAAAATTGCGGTCCTTATGTGAAACTGGTAAGCCTAAACGCACCTTGTTCTCCAAGATGATACTGCAGCGAATGTCTGCCATTGACGGCAGATAAAGGAAGTGTGAACCAAGCTATCACGCTTACATCACCTTGGTGGGGTCCATCTAAAATTAACAAAATTGAATGTTCTAATTTCACACATCTAAAATTAAATCATTCTGAAAATTTGTAGATCCTGAAACAGAGGCTCATACCCCAAAAAATTTGAAAGCCTTTATCAGCAATTCTTATAATTTAGGTAAGTAGTGACTAAATACAGCAGCCATCTATAGTAAACATTGGAAAGAATATCAAAAATTTATAGACTTTTATCCGTGGGATTGAGTTAGGAAAAGGGATTCAATAATGTCTAAAGAAAAAAATCAGAGTCACAAGTGAATGTTGCTCAAGTAAATGTTTCAGTTAGAGAGAAACATATCAAGCTCACAGTAATAAGGTGCCAACTTTAGGGAAGGAGGGAAAAGGAAGAAAAGAACATAATCTTCAGATTAGACTCCTATTTGGGCAGATTAGTCGTTTAAACAAAAAACCGATAACTCGAAATAGCTCAAGTAGCGAATATACTATGTTTATCACTATATCCAAATTTTCCAGATAAAAAGTAATAGCTTCAGGAGGTTTTGAACACTACTATAACATCTTTGTAATGGAATAATAGCAATAAGTAAGAAAAATTGTGACACTTGTGTGAAAAGGTCTTAATATGAAATGCCACTTATTCGTCCGTGCCAAACTAGACATCAACCTCGCAAAACTAGATCAGATTCTCAAATTTCTTCAGCTCCCCTTTCATTGAACCAGATGCTCACACACGAAAGAGGTGCATCATAAATCTAAAAAAAGCGAGGAGCAAAAAAATAATCATTTCACCCACAATGTTCATCGCGCAGACAGAGAAATGGGAGTTATTAAGAGGAGCTCAAAGAACGTCGTGTAATTCCAAAGTAACTCTCGGACTGAACAATTGCAAAACTGTATTATGGCTCAATACAAGCGACACTATACTATAACTGCGAGATAGAAGTTAGGTTTACCATAATGTAAATAACGTCTCTGGGTTTCGCGTAAATGAAGGAGAAAGAGGAAGAAAAGGAGAGGTTGTTCATAAAGAAATATATGAGGAAAGAAAAAGAATACGACACATTCTACATAGGTTGAGATAACCGATGCTCTCTCTTCCATAGATCGCACACTAATAGAGCAAACAAGCAGACTCATGACTTTGTCTAAAGATGACAATTAGTCACTCATTGTGTTAAAGTATAACAAAGGGAGAACTGAAATGTAACTAATTCTCTCCTTATTTTGTCTTTAGCAGTAGAAGAAAGTCAATGGAGATTGTAACGATTGAAATCATTAATAATAATAGTAATTCTTTTAAAATAGAGGACAATTTAAAAAAACTGAAAAAGAAAGAGTATCACACGAAACCATATGAAAAGGCTAACAAAACGAAACGTGTTCCAATTTGTGTAGGAAGATGTCACAATAGAGCATTTAATAAATTCGCCTTAATAACACGATGTCTTAAGTATCAAATAGTGAGTATAGACCACTAGCTTATGTTGTAGAATAATTAATCTTAATTCACAGAATAGAAGTGAAAAGATCTACTATACTTATATATATAGTGCCCTAATATAGATGATTAATTAATAATATACTATAATATAGATAAAAAATGTTAGTAGCCTAAGCTTGTAATGATTTATAGTAAGGATATATAGTATTTACATTAAATAGAATTATATTTGATATTAAGAATTTGTATACCTTAAATAGTAATTATAACATCTATAATATATATTATATAACACTATATAATATTGCATAAATATTTATTAAATATATATATATTATATATACACTTTTAATATGCATATATTAATAAACACTTATATATATATATTATTTATATAAAATAATGTATCCTAAAGTAAATATTATATGATTATATTATAATATATTATATATTATATAGAATAAAAATATAATTAACACATTATAATATATTCTTTAATAATATATATGATCAAAATGATAATTAATAATGAAACCAACTAATACATGGCTTGATATTTCTATTAATGGATTTATCATCATTGCTACTAAAGCTTAGTGTTTTTTTTGCATAATATTACAATAGATAAGGCTGGCTTTATTCTTGTATATCAAAGAAAAATTGAGTAATACAAAATTAATAGACATATATATACTAAGATATAGCAATATTAGCTTATACTGAGTTAATATAATAACTAGTATATAGGATGGATTTATAACAAAGGTGACTCAAATAATTAAGATCAAAGTGGCTTTTTAAATACGCATAATATATATACTATATATACCTGACTATATATGAGGGGTTTATTTATTAGGCTATGATAAATATATAAGATAATTATATATATTATATATATATATATAATCAAGCAATGTTATCAGAATAAATATTTTAAAAATGTATAGAGACGTTTTATTGATCAGATTATTAATTGTATGTACTCAGTCGGGATATATAAATATATTCATATATATAAAACATTGTATATATATATAGTCAGTTATATATATATATTTACTATCTAATATAATCAATATAAATATATATATATATATACCTATAAATCAACTAGATATGAGTTGTTATATATGCATTATAGGCATTAGTATATAGACATAAAGTAATCTGTGGAATAATCCCATTAATGAAAGGGACTTCCCGCAACATATATAAAAAATTTTGTGTATGCAAAACGCGTTAGAAAAATGTCTTGCACGCAAATAAAGAAAATCCAAATGGGGAGCACACTTTTTGTATCAACCATTCGCGATAAGTTTGTATGCATCTCTAACCAATAAAAGGAATTTTTCGCATTATATTCCAATGTCAATGTTTACTTGATCCAAGCACATTATATTTATATATATATATACAATAATCTCACTATACTATATATATATAAATAGAAACGAAGTGAAAGATATAGGTATATATATATTATATATATATAATTATATAAAGTATAAAAGTATATATATATATATAATTAAGGAGGATCGAATATTGCACAACCACACCCGCAACCGCAACCGCAAATGGGAAGCAACCGCACATATAACTGCAACCGCAACCGCGATTTCACTGGTTTACACACCAACCCGCAACTGGCAATTAGCAACCGCGGTTGTCACTGGCATTCACAACCCGCATTGCGGTGTCAGAAAGTTATTTTTTAAAAAAAATATCTTTTATGACTGCAGAAATAAAACAACCTTCAACACCAAGCAAAAAACTCTGTTTAAAAAACCATCCGGAAATGGCTAATTGAGCAATCGTATATATGCAGTTGAAGATGGATTAAACCAGAGAATAGAGCTAATGAAAAGTGTTTTGGTGATGGGAAAATCGATTGTCATAAAATATCAAAAAGTATGAGAATAAGCGAAGGATCGATTCCGGTCTCACAACGGATGATCCTCTAATGTGGTGGAGAGAGAACGACCATAACTTCAAACATTAATGTAAATAAATGATTAGCTAAACAAAATATTTTCGAGATAGATTGCAACATCACGTATTCATCTAGAAAATAATACCAAAACGATCAAAATCTTTTACAGCGACAGAGAACTGGATTAATTATATAGAAAAGAACAATAAGAGGATGAGATTAACAGAGCGAAAAAAAATGCTTGAATATGATTGTTATTCCTTTAATCTAACTTGCCGCTTTACAAATTCGAATCTTAAACATAAATACAGTTCATCAAAACGAACAAAGAAGCACCGTTGCATTTACGAGCAATAAATGTAACAGTTTTCTCTCCATAGGACGGAGTAATGGATAAACAAAAACAAATGGAGTGGGTGCATATGTGCATGGGTCGTCCGTAACCCACCATCACTTAGGTTCCATCCTTAACAGAGGTTAAATGTATTGCTACAATTAAATTACACTCAGACCAGAAATTTAGAAGTTTTTAAGGATAATGTTAATAATAATATAATAATAATAATAATAAATAATGAATAATAATAAATAATATGAATAAATAATAATAATAAAATAATAGAATAATAAAATAATAATAATAATATATAATAATCAATAATAACTTAATTATTATTATTTATTACCTTATTATCTATTTCAAGCATTTTTACATAGAGTAATTATTAATTATTATTAATTTATATATTATTGTTTTCAACGCTTCGTATTATTATTACAATTATTATTACTTAAATTACTTATATTTTATTAATTATTATTACATTATTATTATTATTATTATTATTATAGTAGTAGTAGTAGTAGTTAGAGTAGTAGTAGTAGTAGTTTTGTAGTAGTAGTAGTACGTAAACACTTCAATATAGTTAAATTTTGGTTTTTATTGCACAACCGCAACAGCGGTTTTTGCAAAATTTAAAGAACGGCCAAAAAAAACCTCAACCCGCGGTTGTTGAAAAATTTAGGAACACCAAAAAAACGCACACCCACCCGGTATCGGTAAAAATTTGGTATCGCTCCATTCCTACTAAAATAAAAAAAAAGTCTAATCTGTAGAAAATACTAAATAGTAGACAAGAAAAGATCTAATAAATGTATATTATATTAGATACTTATATAGTAATACTAATTCAGATATTTATATATCTACTTTATCGTAGTTATTCAGATATAATAGATAAGAAGGTCCCAAAGGATAAGTATACTACTATATATAATATATACATATACTATATATATATATATATATATATATATATATATATATATAATTATAATATATTATAATTTCACCAAACTTGTAAGGGAGCGGTTTTTAGGACCGACGCGCAATTCATTTGTTATTATTATTTAGTAGTTAATTATTATTATTATTTAAATGAATGAGCAGGAGATTTTACTCCTCCATCAGCCGGGAATTCGAACCATTGACCCCCACCATCCTGAGAAAGAAGAATACTATATGAACAATAGACCGGATGCTCTACACGACTAGTGATACCAAATGTACCAATCGTCCCCAGAAAAGAACGTTGTCAAGAGTATTTTTAGAAGCTCCCGGTTTTTTCTCATCCCATAATTGCAAAATGACATTGAATCATTTTAACTGAGTACTCTAAAGAGCCTGGCCCCCAAAATTTTAAATGAATGAGATCACAGATAGGTTAGTTGACAATTGGAAATCCTAATTTACATGATTTATTGCCATTTTTTGTAAATTTGTAATAAATATCTATATATCGGTTTTAATATCTTGAGTTACTTTTAAACATATGGAATAAAAGAAACATTTCTGCAACCATCACTGAAGTAAAAATTTTGATTTTGATTAATTTATTATTTCATTATTATTAATTATATTATTATTATTTATTTATTAAATTATTAATTATTATCTCACTATATATATTATTAATTATTTATTAATTATTATCTCTACTTAATTAGTTAATATACTTATTTATATATTAATTAAAATTATTTACTTATTCATTATTACGCTAGTAGTCAGTAGGTTAAGAAAGTACTTAGTAGTTAAGTAGTAGTACGTAGTAAATCCGAGATTTTTACTTTGCCATTTTACTGGTTTCAAGCCATTTCTCATAATTTAGAGTTGAAATTTCTTGTGCACACACGCTTTTGTTAATAGTATTTTTAATTGGTTGTTGCTACCATTAATAGGTTTCTGTTTATATCACACAATGTGTGTTCTTGGAAGCGAAACGTCGTAAATTAAATCCATTGTAAATCTTCTCATCAAAAGTAAAAATATAGTAACTATATAAATTTGTTATAATAACAAATTATCAATCTTAATAAAACCAATCCAAAGGTTTATTGATAAGGTTGGCGTGACTTTCCCTTTCTATAAATACCCCTTTTAATTAATACCTCACACTTTGTGACCTGTATATCAGCCATTAGCATGATAATATTGCTAAAACGTTAGCCATTATTAATAATATTTAACTAATTAATGATATTTTTTGTGTGTGCTTATCCATACCTACATACCCATTTTTATAGTGTTTTCATGTTGTCATTTTAAACCGCCATACTTTTCTCGAATTATATATTTTAAACTGTAATAAGGTTTTGAGTGTATTGGGTTGAAATAAAGTGGTGCAAATAAATCTTGTCAGAAATATTGATGGTATTGAAGAATTAATTTAATTGTGCTGTAAAAATAAGCATTTGGCAATGAATTGATAAATGGATCAACTATCATTAAAAAGCCAATGAAATATACTTAATGTTTAAAAAGTATGGAGTGAGGGGATAAAACAGGAGCTCTACACCACAATACCGGTGCTATCGCTGGATCCAAAGGTGTCACTATAGTATTCAAATAATCGGTATAATCATAATAACCTTTTTTGGCCTTTCGAGTTTGCTAGATTTTTAGTAAACCTTTGAATTAATTTCCACCAGTTAAAATAATAATTGAAAAATGCTGCTTAATGCATAAAAAGAAAATATTTGTCAATACAAAATTTTCTATTATTCCTTACCAAACAAATATTAAGTTTTCAAGTTCTCTGATTAAAAATTAAATAAATTCATTATAATGATGTCAAGAGCTGATGGAGTTTATGTGGATGAGCTCAAGAGTCGAAAAAGTTCCCTCCCTTGTAAGTTTGAAATCATTTTCATGTGGATGTGTTCACAGGTAATGGAATTCTCGCCCTTATAAGTCCGTATACAAATTAATGTGGATGAGCTCACGTGTCGATGGAGTTAACACCTTGTAAGTTGGTAGATGTCTTGTGTATGATGAGCTAAAGAGTTGAATGAGTTGGCACCCTTGTATGTCGTAATCCTTCATGTGGATGAATGCAACAGTCGATTTACTTGAAAGAACAATAAAAATTTCTTGTTTTTGGAGGAATTATTTTTACATTTGCGAGAATATCAATATGGATCTGGTTCTGTAGTTTGACGGAGATAAACTTTCACAGTTTGAACTAACTGTTGTTCTGTGAACAAGATTATCTGTCTTAGTATTGAAGCCAGCCAGATGTGATGGTGTGGTTTTATACTCAGATCTTAGTTTAGATACATTCAGGATGTCTTTTTGTCAGATGTTCTTTCTTTGGCACAATTTTCGTAGGTTTCTAATGAACTTCTAATTTCCTTAACTAAGTTACACAGAGAGTTATACAAAATAATAACTGTGACCACATCCATGTCTTCACATTGCAATTTTTATTTACAGAATCAAATCTTTCAAGTATTGGTTCCCATATTACAGACATAAAGAGTAATTCATAGGAACTCAATTTTTTCAAAATTCCCTTTGCCTCTTGCTAAATGACTGGTCTCTCATTTTTATCTTCAGATATAGAGTTTAAAGCCTTAGCAATAGCTTCCAAACCTTTGTTTAAACTTTTACAAGCATATGCTCGAGCTGACCACCTTGTCCCACACAGTGTTTTGACAGTATATTCTTTGAAGAAAGATTCTAAGATACCCCAACTATGCGTAGAGCCCAAGAAAAAATGTAAAGATTCTGAAGCAAAGCAAAAAAAGAAACCACCTGTTTACAACATGTGGCAGCGCTAGATCCCACTAAATTAAGGGAATGATCTGAACATTGTATGAAATATGCTAGATGGTTGACCTCTTTAATTCTTGTTTGCAGGCCAAAATATATTCCTGACATATTAGCAGCATTATCATACGTTTGACACCGACAACTGCTTATGTCTAATTCATTTGCTTTGAGAAAACTAATAACATTTTCCGCTAGTTCTTTACCTGTATGACCAGGATTTTTAATAAATCCTAAAAAGCGTTCTCTAGGCCTACCTTCTTTGCTAACATATCTGATGATAAAGCTCAGCTGATCTTTATGAGTAATGTCTGGAGTGGAATCAACAATAATAGAAAAATACTTACTTTCCTGAATTTCTTTCACTATTTCACTGATTACCTTCTAGCCATAATTTGGACTTCGTAAGTGCTATGTGATAAATAAGAAGTGCTTCCTTTGCCAGAACTTTAACATTGAGATAGGTGATTTTGTAAAAAAGGGCCAAATTCTGCAATAAGTTCCAGACACATCATAAAATTTCCATTTCGAACAGAGCCAGCTATTTCATCATCGCCTCGGAATGATAACCCCAGTGAGGAAACTTTCTTAATAACAGCAATAACTCTTTGTAGTACATTTATCCAATATTTTACTTCTTCTTCTAATTGAGAAAGCAGCTGCTTGTCAACTCTACATAATGAATTACTTAGTCTCTTCAGCATCAACATACAATCACGATGGCGAACGGAATTTTCATGTTCAGTCATTCTTGTATTGCCATGCTTTCAATCGTTAAATCCTTCTGTTACAAACTGAGATACAACACCACCTCCAAAAGGTTTACACCAAAAGACGCATCCTTGACTGTTAGAGTACACTAAAAGTACCATTTCACAACATCTCCATTCAAAAGTTTTCATTCAAACAAGGATTTTGTTAAGAATGTCTGAATTTTGATTAATCCCATTTTTTTGCAAAATAGTCTCGCGTGGCTTCACTAACTTTCCAACTAAAAGGGATCATCGCTTGGTATAAAGATTTCTTTGTCTGGTGCTTCGTCTACCTGGTCACAATTCTCGACAATAACCTAAGAAGTCGATGCATATGTTTCACGATTACCCGTGTTATCGTTATCATCAATGACTTTTGAAATTACTTCAGATTCATCCGCACTCACGACAGATTCATTGGTCTTTGTGATAAAGAATAAATCTACTCTTGGTATTTTAGATAACACTTCATTTTCCTTTCTCCTTTTCTCTTCGGCTATTTTACGGTATTTTGCGCCGCTCAACCTTTTTCGACCATCCATTAATATCAAAACTTCTAAGTCATCTACTTGTTTAAAACAATAAATAATGTTCTTCTTCAGATAACTCAATTGTTTAACTTTTTAATTCTTGAATAAATCATCAGAACCGATGCACTTATGTATGTATCAGCTAGAGCACGTAGGCTTTCAGGCCTAGCAATAAAAAAAATATATTAGTCTCCTTAGGAGAAAGCAAAAACCGCACTGAATTTCGGGCAAAAATGAACTAAAGATACAATCAAAGTCGCCAGATGAGATGATAATGAAAAGACCAAATTAATGTCAAATAAGGACAATCTTTAACATTTTTATTTTTAAACTACCAAAACTGGAACTTGAAAATGTGGTGAGAATGAAAAGATATATATATATATATATATATATATATATATATATATATATATATATATATATATATATATATATATATATATATATATATATATATATATATATATATATAGTAGCACTCGCAATAACGGCGTAATTGGGACCGGACCCTCGCCGTTAAGTGAAAAACGCCTGTAAGTGAATTAAGGCTTTTATATGCCTCGTGAGTGCCTGCAAGCAAAATTACGTATTATGTACTAATATATATTAAGTGTGCAATAACACTAACTATAAAACAATGATAGAAAGGGAATTTTCCGCAATGTTTACCTTTAAATATATATATTTAGTATACATATATATATATATATATATATATATATATATATATATATATATATATATATATATATATATATATATATATATATATATATATATATATATATATATTACGTAAATGATTTACAATGAAAAAGAAATAGAAATAAAAATTTTAAATGCAAATATTTTTATTTTTCGGATGCCACTTCTTGATCCAACTGTACAATGGATGTTGGCGAATCTTCATCATCTGAATCTAAAACAACCGCCTTCACTTTGCAGACGGTGATAGTGATGTAGTTGGTGTAGAAACTGAAGTTGATGGCATGCCAGACGTTTCAGTGGAAGGTTGCAATGGTGCTCTATTGAAGAATGACAACAAAGAAGTCTGTCTCATAGAGTGCCTTTTTAACTCCATAAATTTATTATACAGTATAAGCTTGGAAAATTGCGAGGATAGATACAGAACGCACGAAGACTGTAAACAGGCTGACTGCATTCATCGCAATAAGCTGCAACGCAGTTTGGCGAGAGCGTCTGTTCATTCGTGCATGCGTTTCCTTCTGCACAACACTGAGTAGTTAAGAGCGCCGTTATTGCGAAACGCCGTTAAGCGAGTAGCCGTTATTGCGAGGTGCTACTGTATATATATATATATATATATATATATATAT
>JABUQX010123251.1:7500-10000 GCA_015478945.1 Trachelipus rathkii
ATATATATATATATATATATATATATATTATATTATATATATATATTATATATATATATAGTATATATATTATATATATATATATATATGAAGAGAAGGTAAATTGATCAACATGGTAACTGTGGGGTGTGGGTAGGGGAGGGGAGTGGAGGATATAGAAATTAAAGGGAACAATGGGGAAATGGTTTGGGGTGTGGGTAGGGGAGGGGGATTGGTAATTAGAAATTAAATTGATCAACCCTGTCACTATGGGTACCTCGGGGTGATGAGTACTGGGAGATAAATTGATCAACTCGAGGAAAGATGTGAGAGATAAATTGCTAAAATCCAATCCGGTTACCCAAGTTGCCCCGGTAATTCATGGGCGACAATACTCATACGTTACTACTGACGCATTTTTAAATCTGGAACAAATTGAGTTAGTATTATTTCCCTCATCTGACCGATTACCGATACTATATCGTTAACACATCGGCCCAACATGATTACCTTCTAGTCGGACCAATAATGAAAATTTTTATTGACAAGGTATATAATTCCGAAAATTTATGTGGTTAATAGATCCAAATCAGTGGTTGAAATTCATATGGAGAATACATCGGCAATGTATGTGGAATGAGTCATTTGATGGTGGGCGTTGTGTAGTTTGTTTTGTAGTTCGAATTCTTTGCAAAAAAATATTATTTAAGAATTTCTACAGTATGAAAAAGGAAATTTAAAAAAAATCTTATTAAAAAGATAAAACAAAAATATTTAAAAGATTTACTAAAAATTTCTTTTTATTTTTTAAATTTTTGTTGATTTATTGTAGTTATTCTTAATTTATCTATACTGAGAGAAAGTTCGATTTCTATAGAAGAAAACTGGTAGAAGAAAAAAAAAGATCCAAATAATAATAATAATAATAATAATAATAATAATAATATAATAATAATAATAATAATAATAATAATAATAATAATAATAATAATAATAATAATAATAATATAATAAAAATAATATGATAAAATAATATAATATATAATAATAATACATTCCATGTTAATAAGTAAAATATAATAAATAATAATAATAATAATAATATAATAATAGGAATAATAATAATAAATAAACTAATTTAAATTAAAAACATTAAAAAAAATAAAAATAATAATAATAATAATAATAATAATAATAATAATAATAATAATAATAATAATAATAATAATAATAATAATAATAATAATAATAATAATAATAATAATAATAATAATAATAATAATAATAATAATAATAATAATAATAATAATAATAATAATAATAATAATAATAATAATAATGAAAAAATAATAATAATAATAATAATAATAATAATAATAATAATAATAATAATAATAATAATAATAATAATAATAATAATAATAATAATAATAATAATAATAATAATAATAATAATAATAATAATAATAATAATAATTGAGTAATATTAGAGTAGGTGTATCCGTGTGGGATATTTGCATCAAGTTCTTAAAATGTTATGAATAGGAAAGTTTTGATTTTCTTTCTCTTTTTTACTTATTTGTCATTGTTATTCTTTGGCAGTCTGTCTGTTTGCTTGCCCGCCTATGTGTATGTTTTGTCCGTTTTTTATAATATGTCTGAGTTTCTGTCTGTCTCTTCTTATATCTGTTTGACTATCTTTCTGTCTGCAGGCCTTTCTTTCATTTTGCCTGTTTCGGTATATCAGCAAAGTGACGTGTGTCCGATGTCACACTTTAATGGATAAGGATCCAAAAGAAAACGTCACATTGACTATGATACAAAAGTAGATATTTGAAAATTGCCTATGTGAATATAGGTATTTTTGCAAATTTATTATATAAAATTTAACAATTGTTCAATTTGGATTTGAAATAATCATTAGTTGGAGCAAGCGGGTCAACCTTATAGCTTGGGTATATATATATATATATATATATATATATATATATATATATATATATATATATATATATATATATATATATATATATATTATATATATATATATATATATATATATTATATATATATATATATATTTTGCATAATAATCGCATTTATATAAGTGTAAGAAAGAAATATAAAATAGGAAGGTAAAGAATTAACTGCCTTCTCCGGGATTGAACCACCGCCATGTTGCGACTGAGGACAATATACCCAGTGCGTTACGACTGAGCTATCCTCCAAGCCAAAAAACTTGGATTCAAGAACAGTTATAAAGCAACCGAGCTCCCTTCAAGGCGACATCACCAGGTGTCCAGCCTGTCCTATCCCTCGTTCTTTAAATTGTAGATGTTAAATATGTTCTTTCTTTAACATCTTATATAATTGCGATTATTATGCAATATTTAACATCTACAATATAAAGAACGAGGGATAGGACAGGCTGGACACCTGGTGATGTCGCCTTGAAGGGAGCTCGGTTGCTTTATAACTGTTCTTGAATCCAATTTTTTTTTGGCTTGGAGGATAGCTCAGT
>JABUQX010123251.1:27500-29807 GCA_015478945.1 Trachelipus rathkii
CTATTTCACTGATTAATTACCTTTCTAGCAATAATTTGGATAGGTTCTTCGTAAGTGCTATGTGATAAATAAGAAGTGCTTTATTTCTCAGGATATCTTGACATTGAAATAGCTGATTTTGTATAAAGTGTCTCTGAAATTTCAAGAAGTTCCAGGACATCATAAAAAGTTGTCCATTTCGTCCGGGACATTTATTAGATCATCGCCTGGGAACCTTCAGTTGTACGCGGCAAGTTTCTTAATAACAGCAATATCTCTTTGTAGTGCATTTCTTTAATATTTACTTCTTCTTCTAATTGAGAGAGCAGCTGCTTGTCAACTCTACATAATGAATTACTTAGTCTCTTCTCAGCATCAACATACAATCACGATGACGAACGAATGGAATTTTCATGTTCAGTCAATCTTGTATTGCCATGCTTCCAATCTTTAAATCCTTTGTTACAAACTGAGATACAACACCGCCTCCAAAAAGTTTACGCGAACCACAAAGACGGATCCTTGACTGTTAGAGTACACTGAATATAGTCCCGTTTCACAACATCTCCATTCAAAGTTTTCGTTCAAACAAGGATTTTGTTAAGAATCTACTTTTTTCTGAATTTCTCTTAGAATTTAAAAATCTATGTCTGATTTTTTGATTAATCCCATTTTTGCAAAGTAGTCTCGCGTGGCTTTTACCTCACTAACCTTCCAATAAATGGATCATCGCTTGGTATAAAGATTTCTTTGTCTTGTGCTTCGTCTACCTGCTAACTATTCTCGACAGTAACGTAAGAAGTCGATGCATATGTTTCACGATTACCCGTGTTATCGTTATCATCAGAGATATTTTTAGTTGTTTCAGATTCATCCGCACTCACGATAGATTCATTTGTCTTTGTGAAAAAGAATGAGTCTCTACTCTTGGTATTTTAGATAACACTTCATTATCCTTTCTCCTTTTCTCTTCTGCTATTTTACGGTATTTCGCTCAACCTTTTTCGACCATCCATTAATATCAAAACTGCTATGTCACCTATTTGTTTAAAACAATAAATAATGTTCTACTTTTGAAAACTCCATTATTTAACATTTTTATTTCTTGAATAAATCATTATAACCCATGCACTTATTTATGTATAATTCATATCAAAAAAGCTGTTCAGGCCTAGAAAAAAATATATTAGTCACTGAATATCGGGCAAAAATTAACTGAAAGATACCAATCAGGGTTGCCAGATGAGATGAAAATGAAAAGGCCAAATTAATGTCAAATAAGGACAATCTTTAACATTTTTAGTTTTTAACATAGAAAAAATTGGTACTTGGAAACCACTGGTGAATAAAAAAGATAGAAAGAAATTAAATATATATATATATATATATATATATATATATATATATAGTATATATATATATATATATATATATATATTATAAAAATATAAAAATATATATATATATATATATATATATATATATATATATATATATATAGCTATAACTACAAATTAAATATATAAGTTTTTTAAAAATATTCCGCCCTAGAGAATTTGCCGCCCTCCAGAATTTTGCTGCTCCTGCCTGCCTGGGCTCTGGGCCTCCGGGAACTACGGGGCCCATGCTTTAAACACGCACATACATATTAAGGTTATTACATATTATTGTTGTTATTGTTGAGTTATATTATTATACATATTATTATTATTATTATTATTATTATTATTATTATTATTACATATATATATATATATTATTACATATACATATATATTATTATTATTGTTATACTGGTATATATATTATATATTATATATTATTATTATTATTATATTATTATTATTATATATATATATATTATTATTACATATATATACATATACATATTATATATACATATATACATTTGTAAGTATATATATATATATAAATATATACATGGTTGGTGCTATAGCTGTTGCTTTATATAATATTACTATATATTATACATATATATATATATGTTAAGTTATATATATATATAGCAGTATAGTATATATATATATATTATATATACCGTATATATATATATATATATATATATGTTATATATATATATATATATATATATATATAAATATATATATAGTATATATATATATATATATATATATATATATAGCATGGGTATATATATATATATATATATATATATATATATATATATATATGGTTATTTGTATATATATATATATATATATATATATTAGTTATGCACGAAAACGCGAAAGCGTTTCAATGATAAATGCGAAACGGTTCAGCCTTGAACTGAACGAAGTATTACCG
>JABUQX010123252.1:0-35000 GCA_015478945.1 Trachelipus rathkii
AAAAAGAGAAGATCGTTGTGTCATGAGCGACGAGTATCGATGCCGTTCTGGGTTTCACTAACTTTCTCTCGAGAGCGTTCGTGAATCGACCTGAATAATTGGTAAGAGATTGCTTAAGATTGGTGTTTCAGAGCATAGTGTTATTTGTTTATTCCGTCCCTACCTCATCATATGTGTGATTGTTATATTATTCCTGTATCCTCTCCTCTCTCATCAGTGGTGTCATCTTGAAAATATCTTATTCCTATCAGTATATACTTGCTATTTGTTTGAAACCTTTAGCTCTCTTTCAAATTTTGTCAGTGTATCAATACTTCTTTCATTTGATAATTTTAATTCTGGTGCTGAGTCCCTGTCTCAGTCTACATAGCCTCACATTGGTTATTACTATTGTTTATTGGCTAATATTGGATGGCTTCTTCTGTTGTTGCCTTCTTGTCCTTCTCCTATATAATATGTTTTTCTTCGTTGGTTGTACTTCTCTATTCTTTGTCTCCGTTTTTTAATGGGCTTTGGTTTATAGTCCTATAGCCACTTGTAAAGGTCCATGTGCGTTTTTAGTTGTTCCTTGTCTTCTCTCTTTCCTTTGTTATTTTTCCTCGAATGCATCCACTTATTATTTTATTCCATATATAACTTGGTAGTGCTTTCTTCTTCTTATTCCATATGTTTGTCTATTTATTTAATATTCTCTGCCTCTATTGGGTCCATATGTCGTTACGCATCCTTGAAGTAACAGGGCTAGTTTCTAAACGATGATTTTTTGAGGGTTCGTCTCTCGACTTCTGTTTCTCTGGTGGCTGACGTGTAGCTATACCCTTCGTTTTTCCCGAAAGTTCCTATCCTTTTCGCTCTTCTTTTTTCAAATTCTTCATTGTTACTCGTTTATGTGGACAAGTATCCCTCCAATGTGTCCTATATCATCGCTAATAAAAAGCACCTTTCTTTTTATATTGGGTCTTCATTCTCAATCATGCCCCTGGTACGCTTGCAATGTCCTTGTGGTCTCCCTGTCTTCTGCAAACTTTGATCCTGGTGTCCTTGAATACTCTCTTCTTGATCCGCATTCCGTGGTCCAAGTGGTCACTTGTCTTATCCACAACCTATAACTACTCATCTCATTTATTTTTTCCGTACAGCTTACTCTTATTTTTAAAGTGTCTAACCTATTACATTTCCTACGTAGCATCCTTTTCTTCACTACCATATCTTTCCATTGCTTCTTGTCCATGGTATATCTCTCTTTGTTGATTTTGTATTTTTGCTGGTATTATTTTAACCGGCCTATATTTATTTAAACATTACTTTATTCCGCATAATGTGCCCTTTCTTAACCAGCTTTCTCGTCAAAGTGGCCTTTATTTATCGGGAATGGCTTTCCATCTTTGGATTTCCTCTTCCTGGGTCATTTTTAATTGAATCCCTCTTCCTTGTGCCCAATTTTAGTATGTCTTTTCCACCTTAAGTTTTAGCGCATTTTCTTTTTTTATTTCGCTTTTCCGATCTTTTTTAATATTCGTCTTAGCCATTGGTTTTATGTAATACATTCAAAATATTTTTTTTAGTACCTTTTTCGTTTATTTCTCTATTCTTTTCCTCTTTAGTTGGCTGCCTCCATTTAAAGTGGTTTTTGGATCCTTTAATGTCATAACTCTGGCTTTATTTTTTTTCGTTTTTCCTCATTTTCTATTTTCGAACTCCTTTGCATATGTCTATTATGTTTACTTTCTTTTTTCTCCTTACAGCCAGTTCTTTTCAACCTGCTATAATGTTGCTGTATACTTTAACCTTTGCTCTATATAATATCTGTATATATGTCCTCAGTGATTGGCTCTCTATAGAAATTTCCTCAACCTCCCACCGTCCATACGATTTTTATTCTTTGCCATACTGCTCCTTTTGCATTACCTCTCATAAGTCCTTTCTATGAATTTGCATCAAATTTTTGTAGCTTTTCTCTTTCCATATTTCTAATGGGGTTTATTCATCAGCTTTGAAGTAATTTAAGCACCTTTTCTAAATTGTATTTCATCACTTCCACCATTTCACTAGGTCCTCATTATATCGATTAATACTTCTCTTATCTTTTTCTCCGCCTTGTTGGTTATTCCTACCTTCTGATCTCCTTCCAACTTCCACTAACACTTTTTAAGCTACTTTTTCGTTCTTAGTCCAGCTCACTCTTCTAGCTTCGGATTCTCTTCTGCAGTTATGATGCTTTCGTCACGGTATATTCTTCCCTTTCTGTCTTCCTTTCTCCTTTCTTAATTCCTTACTTCTTGGCTATTGTTGTCGTTGCTCAAATCACTTTTTCACAAATTCAAATGGATTCGCTTTGTCGCTTTTATCTAACGATGTCGCTTCTCTCATTTCTTGTCTTCGTATCTAACTATCTTTCTTTTGGCATGTCCTCTTCCTGATTACTTTTTGTTTCCCGGGGCCAGCTTCATTTCTGGTAGGCCTTGGTTCTCAATCCTTACTCTGTTTTTTTCAATGTTAACAGTTTTCTTAGAAGGATGAACTTTCTCTTTTTCTATTCTTGTTATTTGGTAACTTCTTGTCACTCTTTTTACTTTCTCTGCTTCATTCCTTTATTATAGATCCTTTCTTACTTTTTCTCTAGAACTTGTAACTTACTCTCGCTTATCATATTATCTAACTAACATCCCGATCTATGTCTTAATATTATTTTCCTCTGCTCTATGGTATTTTTTAAAACTTTTCTCAAATGCTCAATTTGGTACTTTTGGTCTCTAGTGTCTTTTACTTTTTTCTCCATATATCACCTTGTCTTCCTCTGCTTCCTTATCTGATTGAATTCCCATTTTTCAAAGAAAATATAGCAATAACTATACATAACACATTAAAAAACAAAAATAAACAAACATAGCTATTATATTATTATATATTATTATATATTAATATACGTTTGGAGTTATTTCACTCTTATTTATCTATATATATATAATTTTTGGTTCAAAATTGGTATGAAAAAAAAAAATTTTTATATATTATAGGAATTATATTTTTTTTAGTATATATATATTTTATGGGTTTTATTTTATTTTATTATTAAATTATTTTATATTATTATTTGTTATTATTAGTAGATGGGTATCTGTTGTTGATGTGAGTGTATTGAGGTGATAGTTGGTTAGTTTTTGGGTTTTTTGTTTTATTTCTTATATATTATATTTTTAGAGTGGTTAGTAGGTATGATAGTAGGGGGGGGGTTAGTTAGTTAGGGTGGTATATATAGCGAGAGTATATGGTATTTTTTTATTGTTTTTGAGTGGGTTTACGTTTATAATATTTATATAGAGTTATTTAATAATTTGGTTTATAGTGTTATTTAGGAGTATTAATGAAATTTGTAGTTAATATATGGTAATATTTATGTATACTTCTAAAGTTTGACTTTTATTTTTGGGTTTTATTTTTTGGGTGTTGAATTAAATAGCAGTTTCTATATATATAAATGGTTTTATTTTGTGTCTGTTTATATGTTTTGAAGGGAATATATATGCTGGTTTTTTGGTGGAAGATAGTATTTTATATTTATATTTATTTATTATATATTATATATTATATATATATATTATATATTTATATATATTATATTTTTATAATTAATATATATTTGTTATATATTAATTATTTATTATATATTATTTTTATATATATATTTATAGATCTATTTTATATTTTTTATCTATTTATAGCTCTTTTATAAGTTTATAATTGTATATTATATTATATTTATTTATTTTTGCATAACTATTATATATTTTTTAGAGATTTTTAGACTATATAAAAATATTATTTATTAATTTTATCTTATTTTCATTTTATTTTTTATATATATATTATTTATATATATATTAATTTATTTTATATATCACAAATTTTAAAAATATATTATGATATATAATTATTTATATTTTTTATTATTTATTTTTTATATTATTTTTTTATTATTTATTATTTTTTATAATTATTTTTTTAATTTTTTGAGGGGGGGGGGGTGATGGTGTAGTTGAGTGAGGGTGTATACTGTATATTTATTTTTAAATTATATATATATTTTTATATATATTATAATAATATATTTTTTTTATATATTTATTATTTATTATATTTATTATATATATATATTATTATTAGTTTATATTATTTTATATATTATAATATTTTTTTTATTATATATATTATATATATATATTATTATTATTATATTTATATACTATATTATTATTATTTTATTAGTATATGATCGTGGTGTGGTCTGTTTTTATGATATAGTATACGTGTTTATAGTATGATAGTAGTTTTTTAAGTTATGTGTATTGGTCCGTTTTTTATATATTCAAATAATCTATAAAATTAAAAAAATACAATTATTTTAACTACTTTCTTTGAAAACCCTAGTAATCTTTGAACTCCTCTTTATGTCTATTGAGTACTGGATCTGTTAAACTATGTTGTAGATAGATTTGTCTTGCTCTTCCGCTTTCCCTTAAGCGAGTGTGCCAGTAAGTCCTAAACACAAAAGTGTAGTAGTTGGTGAAGAGAATCCTAGTGAAACAAAAATACTTTGATTATAGTTTTGTAAAAAAATTATAAATCCCTTTTATCTGAAATGAATCCCTACCAAAGAAAAATATAAAATCTATTTCCAATTCTGCTATTTTATTTTAATTATCAAAAAATTTATTCTTTAAGGGGAGGGTCCAATTTGAGCTTAAGGTTCCCCCCTCTCCCATAAAAAATGGACATAAAATTCGAAATTTTTAAGCCGATTTGACCATGACATAACAACCCAAACATGTAGCTTTTTTTACCTCTAAACGTCGTATTCGCGTGGTTTTTCTGTGTCTGTAGTCATTGTTTGGTATTTTCAATTTTTTTGAAAATCTTAGGTTTTTGACATTTTGTTGATATATCCCTTCCTATAATTTACATTTTTGAAGAGATTCTAAACTTGTATAATAATTTTACAGGATGAGTTTGTGACTTATTATCTAAAAGTGTAGCAGTGTGGTGGTAGATTTGTTGATATTTGGACCTGCCCATATTCTGACATTGTCGTATTGTTTCCAAAACTTACTATTGTTTTGTGGTTGTTGAAATGGGAGAGAGTATTTGCAGATATTTTTGTGTTTTTCTGTTTTATGCCGAGTTCACATGAATTTGTCGAGGAACCATTCTTGTGAGTCGGGGCCGTTGAGCAATGACTTACTTCAAGTTATAAGTTCTTTGTATAAGCAGTAGTTTGGGATTTTTTTTTTCTTGAACGAGGGTTGGTTATTTTTAAAAAAAAATTTTATTTGTTGCTTTGGGAAGATTTTTTGAGGAGAAGAGAAAGATGTGTGGGTTTTTTTTTTTTAGTTTGTTTGTTTATATAAGTGTTCAATAATAAATTAATTCTAGTGAAGAGAGAAGATTGGTATCTTGCGCCGATCTTATATCAAGCAGTTGCTGAGAAATGTGGAGGTTGTGAAGTGACGGATAAGAAGAGAGAGAGAAAGTTTTAAATCAATTTTTTCACGTTTTCGTGTGAGAGGAATAGTCGGTGTTGCGCTCGATTTGCTTTAGTGGTTTTATAAACTGTGGAGATGATTGAGAGTTATTATTTTTATTATTTTGTTTTGTGATACTTATTTTTTTCCTCGATCAACATCAAGAGTCCTTATATGGTGCTGTGTATTACTGGGTCGGTGATTTGCGAGAGTAGATGTGCGTGTTTTACTTAGGAATGAGAGTTTTTGATTGGTTCTCCAAAAGAGAGAAATGTTTTTTTAAATTCTCTATAAATCAATATTTTTGTAGATAAAATGGGTTTGTTCGATAAAAGATATTCCCTAGACTACTGATATACAAATTATATATTTATTCTTATATTTATTTGTTTATTTGTGCTTACTTTTTTTTTTTTTTTTCCCAGAACTATCTAAATGTACTGAAAATTTTTTCAATTACGGATTGTGTAATTTAAATCTGTGGTCATAGTATTACATTTTCTTTTTTTACTTAATATTTATATATTTTTGTATACTCAAAAGAATATTTTTAAATAATTTTCCAAAATTTTTTTTTTTTTGAAAATTGTTCCATTAAAAAAATCCAAACTACTGCCATATACAAAGAATAATTATCTAAGTATAGAAATTGTGCATATTTCTCCCCCGACTTACAAATGTCTGAATAATTTTCATAATACGGATCGGATAAATCTGGAAAAAATAAATATAATTTCCTAATTTATTTCAATTTTTCTAAAACCCATAAAATTAGTTATAAGGTTTTGAAGAGAGTTCTGTACACATTGTCTCTAGATATGTCGTCCATTAGATTCGTAAATTATTTACCCTTTTTGCTACGCTTTTTTAGATTAATATGTCCCATATTATTTGTATTTTTTCAATTTTTGAAATATTCATTTCGAAAATCGAATACAGAGGAGTTTCGACAAATGTCTAAAACCTAATTATTTTTATTTTTCAAAAATTTGAAATAATATCCTATATAACATATGTACTTTACAGACACAAGAAAAAACATTCTGGAAAATATACGTAACGTTTTTTAGTAAGTTCAAAAAATAGAATACAGTTTTTATGTTGTTTTATATAGTATTCCAAAATCGCTGAAAATTTTCGTGAATTTTATATCCCGATGTATTTTTTAATATTTGGGGGGTGAAAAACTGGGGCTTAGCGTTAAGCTAAGAATTGGACCCCCTTTACCTTTACTTCATATAAAAAAGTTTATATTTATATCAACAAAAAATACATATATGATTAATAAATCAAATAAAAAACATACAAAAAAAATAGATTTTCTTTAATTATACTTTCCTACATCTTTGAACAGTTCTCTGTTTCCTTTCTTTTTTGTTTCTACTGTTTTTCTACTCGTGTATTTATCCTACTTTTCATATTTTCTTCGGAAACTCAAATGTATTTATTAATACATTGTTTGTCTATCTTATAATTATCGGTCTCGGCATCAGAGTTTATTACCTTTGTTTGCTGGTTTTAAGGTGTGATGGCTGTGTTTTTTTTTCTTTTGTGTAGAGTTTTTTCCTTGTTGATATTGTGGAATATTCAAAGTGACCACGTTGTTGGTTGAAAGATCTACATTACTATTTGTTTATTTTTTTTTTTAATTATATATTATATTATTGAATTAAAATATGATTCTATTGTGTTTATTTATTCTACTATCTCTATTATCTTTTTTTTTACTTTATAATATATTTTTTTTATCAATATTTCACTATTTTTATTGAGAATGCCTTATAGAATATTTTTTTTTACCTATTTTCTATTAATTATAATTAATTATTGTTATTTCTGATGCGTTATATTTAATTAATTAATTAGGTAATTAATATTATTATATTATATTTTTTTTTTTTTTTTTTAGACTTAATTTCTTTTTCTAAATTTTATTTTTTTATATATTATATTAATCTTTTATAATTTTATTATATTGACCATTGATATCTCCTTGGAATTAACTTGTGTGTAATGTAGGTCGTGTTATTACTTCCTAAGGTCTTCTATATGAGCGTCCTTTTGTATGCTCTCTGGAAATATCTTATTTAATTTTTTTTTGCGGACTTCAAAGTTGATCTTGCTCTCGCAATTTCAGCTCCAATTTTTATTTTTAATCCTTTATTCTCTTATTATTTAGATGGTGTACTAAGTTCCTTGTTCGAGTTTCAGCCTGTACGAGTTACTATCAGTAAATTCTCTCGAGGTCATTGAATTCGTGGGCGTAATATTGAACAACGATTTTTCGCCAAAAAGATTCGAGACCTGCGTCGACAGACCCTGTTGTGCGTTTTTCGATTTGGATATGCCCGTAATTCCAAGCTTGCTCGGCTATCCTTATGGAATGTCTTGGGTTAGATGATCTCTTTTTTTTAGTTCTGGAAACCAGCCGTCGGTCCCAGTCTCAGTGTCTCAGTTCTCTCACTTCTTTGGGGCAAAAATTTATCGTAATTTCCTTAATATATTTGAACCATTATATGAGGGCTATTTGTACGTGCAAGACAGACTTGTTGTTTTATCTTCGTTATTCATCTGATTGAATCTCTGCTAAATCAACTGTTTGTCTCTTGCGTTATAGGAAGAAATATCTGACATTGTCCTTGACAGAAAGCGATTTGTTTTGTCTTCTTGCAATACAAATCGGAAGGTTATATGATTCATGTTGGTCGACAATAGATATTACTCATTAGTAGTATAATGTTTATCGTATTATTTATTTTATCATATCGTTTGTTATATATTTAGCTAGCCTAATTTAGTTATGAGGTTATATATATGTATATATAGTGTTATAGTTCTTTCTGCTTTTAATTAAAGATATTATTTCTATTGATATTTTATTGTTTCGAAAAAATAAAGTTTATTATTTATTTAGTAAGTATCAATATTGATATATATGTCTATTTAGTATTGATTATTCTGATTACGATCAGTAATCTACGTATTTATTATTGTAAATTGTTTTCAGAGACATATATTTATTATTTCTTTATAATTCAGTAAGATATGGAGTGTCATTCACATTTCTATCTTATAAATAAAATTAGCTGTATGTTCTACCAAACAAAGATTTTGTCCCTTGTTTTATTGGAAATTAATTTAATCTTTTATATATTTATTTTTTTATTTTTATTTTTTTTTATTATTTTTTTTTTTTTAAAATTATTTAATTTTTTTTAATTAATTTATTTTTCTTTCATATTTAGAGCTCAAACTAATGTCATTTTTTTATTGCTTGTTTTGTATGTTCCTTGTATAGTAGTATGTTTTTACTTGTTTTTAGTTCTCAAATTTTTTATTATTGTTAGCTTAAAATATGTTAAATGATATAATATTTTATATATATCTATTGATTGACTTCATATTCTTGTGAATCCTAGTCATTTAGGTGTATGGGGGGTGATTTAATTATTATTTTATCTATTAGTTGTATGGTTAGGTATATTTATAATTATGTTGAGTCTTATGTTTTTGTGTTTATATGTTAGTCTGAGTGGTATTACTTATTTTGTTTTTATGGAGTGTTAAGGATTCTGAATATTATTGTAGGGTTGTTTGTATTATTATTGTGATCGGCTTATTTAGGTTTTTATAGGTTTACTATATATATTATTTATTTTTTTTTTTTTTTGAATTAATTGATAAATTAATATATTTCTTTTGTTTTATTATGTATTTTATAATAAATGTAATTTTTCCTATATAGTTTATGGTTTTAGTATTATTTTGTTATTTATATATATTATTACTATTATATTTTAGTATTGTATATTAGTATTTTTTTAGTGAGGTGTATACTATGTTATTGTATACTATTATATGGAGTTTTATTTATGTTAGTGGAATTATTTATGTGTATATTGTATTTTATTATATATTAGTTGGGAAGTTGATATATATATTTACTATGGGGTTATGTTCGTATATATATATAATTATATTATTTGTATCTATTTTCTTATTATGTTATTAATAGGTCTATATATATTGATATTTTTTATATATAATTATTATATTTATATATTATTAATTATATTATTATATATATTTATATTATATTTTTTTATATATTTTTTATATATATATTATATATAATTATATATTATTATATATATTTTATACATATATTATTATATATATATATATATATATATATATATATATAATATATATTATATATTATTATTATTATTATTAGAATATAATTTATATTATTATTATTATTTTATATATTATTTATTTATATTATTTATTTATATAATTATATATTATTTTTTTTTTTTTTTATATATTATATTTATTATTATATATATTATTTATATAGTATTTAATATATATATTTTATTTTATATATTATTATATTTATATTTTATATATATTATAATTATTTTTTAATATTATTATTTATTTATATTATATATATATATTTATTATATTATTATTTTATATATTATTAATTATATATATTTTATATTATATTATTATTATAATTTATTTATTTATTATATATCTATTTATTTAATTTATATCTTTATATATATTATATAATATCAAACTGGATTATTTTTTATTATTTATTTGTATTTATTATTATTGTTTTTATATACTTATCTTTATATATATATATTTATAGAGATGAAAAGCAATTTTCAGTTCTAATTTCGGGGGGGGGTGTTATATATTATTATATAATTTAAATATATATTATATTTAGATATATATATATTTAGTATAGATTGTTATTATATTTTGGTATGATTTTTTTATAGTTATATTTTGTTATTATGGTAGTGAGTTGTAGAATTATATATATAGTTTTATATTTTTATTATTATTATTTATATATATATAATATATTTTTTATGTATATATTATATTATATTTATTTATATATATATATTATTTTTATTTTTTTGCCGGCCTCACACAACGTGCTGACTTGGAGGGTATACGGAGCCAGGCATAGTGGTTCTACGTTTCTCTTATGTTGGGGAGCGAGTAGAAATAACTACAGATAATGTATTTTTCATTAATTAAGTTTAGTTTAGTTGTTTTTTACCAGATGTGAGCGGAGAGAGCAGGGCTCCTTTATATTTATTGTCCTCTTCACTAACGCTAACAATTAATTAAGACCTACATAGTATTAGGGAAAGTTTTCCAACCAAAAAGTATTGAGTCGAGTTACATATTTACACAATTATGTGTAATGTTCACGTTAATGAATTATCTGACTATTGTATACATATGTCAGTAGGGTGTTTCTTGAAATAAATATGAAGAGTATAGTGATCCTTTGAATGGGAAGTGGTGTGTGTAATGGTACGTAACTTTTGCGAGTGTTGTGTTAATCCGCGTATGGAGTATCCTGCCTAATCTCTAGAGTCTTGCATTAAACGCCGTGAGTTGTGTCATCTGACGGTGTTGTTCTCAATCTGCAGCCATGTGTCGCGGGTGGGGTCTCTGAGACGTTTAGCGTGACATTTTCAGGATGGTCATGTGAGTGCTACACAAGGCACCGGCTCAGGTATACTTCGGTGTTTAGTATGGTTGCAGTGCTTATATGGTTTTTCGTGTCCAGTCCGTGCGTAGCCCTCTCACTACTGTCTTGTATCTATAGGTGATGTGGTTCTTGAGAGGGCCGGCATTCCGCTCCGTGCTACCTTGCTTTCTGTTCTAGTGGAGTGCTGATAGGTCGGGCACCTCTCCGCTACTTTCTTTTGTTCTAGGAGATTGTGGTACTATCGGCAACCCTGCGCGCGCGGTTCTTTTGTTTTCTATGGAACGAGTGCTATAATTTTTCATCGTCACTCCTCCCGCTACCTTTTTTGTTCTGGGAGTGCTATATTTTTCGGTCTACCTTCTCTTCACTACTTTCTTTTGTGGTGTTCACTATCCGCCTTTGAGCTCCACAATTGTAACTCTGGATTCACTACACCAACTTTTACTACCAGTTGTTCTCGTCACCAGGCTCTGCACCAGGTCAACCTTAAAATATAGAATAGTGACCGAGGTTAATCATATATTTTCTTTTAATTGTATCATGAAATAAATAATAATAATAATAGATATATATATTATATATAAATGAATAATAAATAATAATAATATAGATTAATATAGATGCTCCTCCTTCAAGTTAATAGATTAGATTAATATGAATATATAAGTATAATAATTGTTATAAATAATATGAGATATAATATAGATAACATGTGGAGTCGTAGCATCTGTCTACAACTTAATAAAGTTTCCATTCGTGACTATAACAAGCAGTCCACGTGTCGTATTTCCACTTTTGTGGATCGGCTACCATGCGTTTCTGTTCAATTGTATAGCTTATAATAGAATATGATTATGATCGGCTTAAGCTGTTGTGAATTTATAGTAATAATAAGTTTGTGTTTGAATTATATAATAGATAGATATTAGTTAATAATTTAATAATAATAAGATATAATATAAGAATAATAATTAATGTGATTAATGAATATAATAATAATAAAAATAAATGTAATAATCTGATGCATGTTGCGCTGTCTCAACCTATCAGTATTTTGCCATACCTTGAATACTGATTGCTAGAGCAACCATTTTATGCTTTGTTCCGGTTATTATAGATCCGTATTTATGAGTTTATACCTACCGGTGTGTGTGATGTGTCGAATGAGTGAGTTATATAATACACACACTTTTATTACCAATGTATAGTCCAAATATGATTTAAGATTCAAGCATCCATTGCTACTTGTTGATTGCTGGTTCTGCTAGAACCTCTGCACTATCATGTTTTCATTATATGAATATAATCGCAACAGAAGTTATTTTGGTATCGTCTAAATAAGTTGTTTGCTGTACAAACTTACTCAGGCGGAACCAAAAGTGTTATCTCTAGTGTTACTATAATGACGAATTTCCGCGAAATAGAATCTAATTCTCACCTATTTTAAGTGACAAATTGTTGTACTTTTTAGAAAAGCATTATACTATATTTTAGCGTTAACCGAGATTGGCGTTATACGATACACGCTTAGACCTATATCCATAATACGAGTTTGGCAAAAAATTTGATTTTATAAATTTATTCTTTCTCTCTCTACATTTTTTTTTTTTTTTTTTTTTTTTTTTTTACCTATACTTTCATTTCCGAACTGAACGCAACCTAACTTACATTTCCTATAAAAATTTTTCTCTAATAATTTTATTTCATCATACTCTAAACTATATCTTTTATTGCTATTCAAATTGCGGTGTTTATAGAAACTAACATTATTTTTCCTTTAATTGTTTTTCAATATTGACACTTTAAGTTTCAAGACGCTACCTATATTTGGTTTCGGATGGCGCTGAACTTTAAACACAAATTTGAGTGAAAGTTTTACATTTGTATTCTCACTGATATTTTATCATTTCTTTGTTAGATACTTGTTCTATAAGTATATCCAGACTTTACTATTATTATTAGGATAATTCCACTACACACGAGTTATAATTTTAATTGTACAGCAAATTTTATATGACTTATAATCTTTATCTCCGATTTTGCACGGGACATTCGAGAATCCGGTCCAATATGATGATACATACGTGAATACTCTTCTTCGTTTATATTTTTGTGAGATTTTTCGCGTGCCGAGAAACAAATGAACTAAATAAGCCAAATAATTGCAAATTTTGTTAACTATAGAGTCAATCCAAGTAAATATGAGTTAGTTTTGCGAGTTATTATTTTGACGACAAGAACTTTTTTCGCGACTTCCTTTTCACGAAAGCCTATATCATATGAATAATTAGAGCTTGTTTCCGCTCACAATCTTTCGTAGTTGTTATATTTGCATTTGAGGATTCATTGGTTTTATGAACCAATCCGAACATACGAACCAATCCTACCATTCTTGAGCGTCCTCCCTACCCAAGATTGTTATCACGAGATTTTTTTCTAGAAAGAAGAAAAGGCTGTTCGCTCGGCCACTCGAGGTTGTAAATAAAAACTGTACCTCAGTTCGTTTGTTAAGGTGCCGGTAATCTTTGAGGCTCATTTGGCCAATGATATTCAATGACCCTCCTCATCACATTTGGTTGTTCTGGCACAGGTCCTCTCGACCTGGTCATTTGGTTACCGGTTTCGTGGGTTGTGGTTGTGGGTTGTTTTTAGTGATGGTGACATTTTGTGTGTTGTTTTTTTTGGCGTGTTTACGTCTGGTATACATTTTCTACCTCCGCGATCAGTAGTCTTTTTCTTGCTCCTGCTCAGTCTAGGGTCCAGATCCTTTCCGTTTGCATTCAAGGGGGAGCGCGTTTTCTTACGCTTCACTCCAATAACGTCGATCAATCATGAGGTATGACGGGGTGGTCGTATACTTTCTGGATACTCTTCTCCGGTAACCTGGTCATGCGCATGATATTGTGGTGGGTTTTGGAGGCGCGTCTTGCGTACACTTCTAGGCTTGGTCCGTTTGCATGCGTTCCACCTAATGGTATCTGGCTTTAATCTTTTGTCTGGTGAATGAGCGAGAGTCTCGCGAAGTTGTCTCTGTGTTGACAGCTTTAGGTAGGTAGAGGTCACCTTTCTGTTCATGAGTTGGGTGCGCGAGCTCGCTTGTCTGTTCCATAGTTGTGATACGTTCCTACCTTCGTCATCTCTTTACTTTCGTGCACTAATATGGTACTCGCAATTGTCAGTAGCTGATTTGGTGGCTTGCTGTGGAAACATTGTAATTTTTGATTTTACGAAATCTTATTAAGTATACATATGAGAGTCTGTTCCATATTTATCTCACATTTTAAGCCACCTCCTCGTTGAGTTCAACCATTCGCGTGGTAGCTCACGAGTAGCATCTATGGTGTGATGTATAGTACGGGGACGCTGTTATTGTATATCGTGTTTTTGGATGCGCGTTTTTGGGCGCTTTTAGTCGTGCACCACCAAAGTTTCCTTCTGTTTGTAAGCACCGCGATTTATGACTACTCGTTTTTTGCTACCTTTTTCGTTTTGCTTTCATTGGTCCGAGTCTTGTCTTTCAACATAATCGCCATAGTTGTGCTTTCTTTTGTGAATTGTTTTCGGATTTTCCCGCTTGCTTTTTCTTTGGCATTTGTCACTCTGGTGATGTTTTGTCCTGTATCTGTTGGTTACTATTTTCTTTTTTTTATTCACTCCATTGTCCATTTTCCTGTGTACCTTTTCTCTTCTACACTTCTTTTTTTTTTTTTTTTTTTTCTTCGACCTTCTAACTTGATGTTTTTTGGATCCTCAATCCATCCTTCTGTGGCGACAGTCTTGGTAAGATTGTCCTCTATATATTATCTCTGGGGGATCCGCCCAAACCTTCAAATGAGAGTAATGTGCTCTTGCAGTTTTAGTTTTACCCTTAATGTCATACGACATACCTCCTGAAATAACCTTAGTTATTGTAAACGGACCCTCATACTTCTCGCTCAGTTTTCTGTTCAGACTCCTATCCACGGTAACAATTTTTCTTTTCACTCTCACCCCTACCGCGTACGGAACCAATTTGGGTGTCCTTCACGCCACTTTTCCTGCTGATCTCTCGGAATCGGTACCACTTTACCCTTCTCATGCTTCTCCACCATCAATTTTTCCACCGGGGACACCCCAAGCTCTGCGTGCTTCGTATTGTTGTACACCAGCACCGCTCTTGGCAGACAACTGTCCCAATCAATATTCTTCTCCATAATACTCCTCAGGAATTCAGCAAAAGTCCTATTTGCACGCTCCACAGCCCCGTTACTCGCTGGCTTATACGGGCTGCTGTAAATGTGTTCTATTCCATACTCTTGAAGCATTTTCTCAAACCTACCACTTCTAAACTCCACCCCGTTATCCGTTAACACTTTATAAGGTGGCCGCACAAACGCTGGTAACATCTGGAATTCGAAAGCATCGGCCACACTTCCTGCCGACTTATCCTTCAACGGTTTCACCGCCGCCCACTTACTACAATGGTCCACTGCGACCAGGCAAGCCACGTTACCTCTTTTTTCTTGTCTTTGGCAATCGCCATCACATCCACTGCTACTAACTCAAACGGGTTCCTGACCTCTATCTTCCACATAGGTGGGAATACTACTTGGTGGTCGATTTTGTTTAACTGACACTTTGGGCACGTTCTACAAACCTCTTGCACCACTGATGATATTCTCGGGTGCCACACATATTTGGACACCAATTCCATCAACTTGTCCCTTCCAACGTGCGCCATATTCCTATGGGTTACCACACACACACTAACCAACTGTTGGAACCCAATGACTGCACTATAATACTTTGTTCCCATCCTTTTCACCAAAATGGACCCGTTCATCCGAAAATCGTCTCGATACCGATAAAATTCTTTAAGCAGCACATCTCTTTTCGTTATTAACTGCTTTCTTCTCACCCTTTGTCTCAGCGTCCTTACTACCTCTGATCTTTCTTGCAGCCTAGTGATGTCATGAACCGATATTATGTTATCTACACCTCCACCTTGAACCATTACGTTATACACTCCCACTGTTGTCAGAAATGTATCCCTTACATTATCTGCATCATCACCGTGACAAATTATCCCTTCACCAAAGTCCAGTTCAGCCTCTACTTCCTTCAAATAGTTCATACCTAACAGCATACATGCTGGAATGTACCCATTTTGTACCACAGCCAATGGTAACACCACCCGCCGATACAAAGTACTAATTTCAATTTCTACAGCCATGTTACACTCCACAATACCTGTAGTGACTCCATTAAGTGTCAAATTTATTGACCATTTCCTTCGAATATGCCCGAAATTCTCCAGGTCTTGAACTACACCTTCTTGTATCAGACTTATAACTGCACCTGTATCTAAAAACGCACACTTGCGTACCTCACCAATACAAACCTCCTGCCAAGCTACACCTCCCAATACATGGTTGCAACTTAACCGTGATATATGACACCTCTCCCGCATCATCAAGTTTATGTCCAGACCTTCATCTGTACCATAATGCACCAAATTGTTTCCAGGATCTCACTTAACTCATTTTCGGAATCCTCTACTTCATCTTCCTCCTGCTGTAACTCTTCCTGAGATGGGAGTTCATCAACCATGATGTTTCTGTTATTACTGTTAAACGTTCCGTCGTTTCTTAAAGGGTTAAAATGTGTACCACCAAGCACCTGTATGTGTACACTTTTAAGATTTTCTTTCTTTCCCACTTTGGGACCCAAGTACACCACCGAGCAACATGTACCATGATGTAACCAGATCTTCACCTTAAACATGTCACTTGCCACTAACAACACTTCTGGTACCGGTTCTCTACCAGGCATCCTCAATGCCCTCAAATACTTCAACGACTTCTGTTTCTTTTCTACACCATACAACTTCCGATCTTCTATAAGTGTATCCATTAATATCTCTCTTAACACTTTGTGACTCTTCCTGATAACCTTCAACTGAGCGTCTTCCAAAACAATTTTTAAACTAATAAATAAGGAATCTGCTCCACCTGGAACCAATTTTATTAGGGATAGACTTTTAGGGAATGCACACAAATCAGCTGGATCATCATCCTCATCGTCATACCTATGACACCTTGACCACGTATCCGCAAAAACTTTCTCTTTTCCTGGATAGTACCTTACCTCTAAAAAACTGTACTCACTAAGATCGTCTAATACCCGTGCCAGCTTGCTATCAATCAATTTCATAGTATGTAAATATACCAAAGGTCGGTGGTCGGTATATAAAATAAAATTTTGACCTAACAAAAATGATCTAAAACTTTTCACTCCCCACCTGATTGCAAGAAGTTCTCTTTCGATAGTTGAGGCTCTCCTCTCACAAGAATTGAATGAATGTGAGTTAAAAGCAATCACCCTTCTCTCACCTCCTTGTTCCTGGCACAGCCCAGCTCCCATACCAAATCCACTGGCGTCCACAAATAACTCTAACTGTTTGGCCTCTGGTGAAAAATTCGGAAATGCCAACTCCACCGATTCCTTCATTCTTTCTTTTAAATCCATAAACGCCTTTGTTCTCTCATCCGTCCACACTATCGGATCCTTCCTTTTACCACCAGTTAATGCACTAAGAGGTGCCGCTACCTCTGAACAGTTCCTTATAAACTTCCGCTGAAAGTTTATCATACCTAAGTATCTCCTCAATTCTCCGATGTTACTTGGTTTTTCTAGTTTGTCAATTTGGGACATAAACTCCGGAAGCTTTCTGATACCTGTACGACCAATAATATGGCCCAAAAACTGTACCTCTTTTTGCACCCAATTACACTTACTAACTTTCACCTTCACGTTGGTTTCACAAAACCGCTGCAGTACCTGCTCTATTAATACCAGATGTTCCTTAAACTCTCCTGAAATCAATAATACATCGTCAACATATACCACCACTCTATCTTTACTGAACCCCGAAAGTATTCTCTGCATTTCCCGTTGGAATGCCGCAGGTCCGTTTTTCAAACCAAAGATTAAATTTTTTAAAACGTTACTGCCCACTGACAGTCGAAAAAGCTGTAAAATTTCTACTACCCTCCTCCAAGTTCATCTGGTAGTAACCTTTTACTAAATCCAAACTTGTAAAATACTGAGCACCGTGACAACCAAAAACTGTTTCTGTGATGTTCGCCATGGGGAACCTGTCCGCCTCTGTCACCTTGTTAAGCCTTCTATAGTCGACACACAGTCTGAGTGTCCCATCTTTCTTTCGTATCGGCACTACCGGTGAGCTCCACTCTGCAGCACACGGCTCCACTATATCTCGTAAACACAACTCCTTTACCTGATGTTCAATTTCTTCGTTTGTTCTCTGATCAAACCTCCTGGCCCGTTGATATATAGGGGTATAATCGTGAAGTTTGATCCTATACGGTGTCATTGATGTCTCACTAACATCCACGTCACTTCTACTAAATACTTTGCGTTGTCTCCACAGTACCTCTAAAATCTGCTCAATCTGTTCTGGTGACAGTTCTTCCATAAATTTTATCTCGGTCTTTAATTTCTCCTTCGTCCACTCCTGTTCATTACTAGATGGACCCGACAACTCTTGCACTGTGGTGTTTTACAGTACACACACTGGTTTCATAACTTCTCAACCTGTCTTCATCTACTACTAAATGTGCTGTACCTACTTGCTCACCTTTACCTAATTTTAACTGACCCGGTGTCAACTTCTTTAACAATACAGTACCTCTTTTCTCTACCCACTTCACCAACCCTGGTATGATTTTAAATCTTTTGTTGTAACCTTTTTTTAACCCACCTTTCTACACCTTCCAGTACAACTCTTCCGGCTTGTAGCTGTACCTCCATCATGATTCGCTTGGTTTTAATCTGTAGATTCTTCCATTCTACCTTAACTGCCTCCCAATCATCCTTCTTAAGTACTGTTTCTTCTACCATATACACAGGCACCGAGGTTACCACCCTTATACAGTCTTTTAATCCATCCATCAAAAACACCTGCTCTTTGACACCATGGTCACCATACCTCTTAAATGATCCGTCTACAGTATTAAGCTTAATATTATTCTTAACCAAAAACGGCATCCCCAGTATCACACCCTCCTTCAACTTTTTAACCACTATGAAATCCGACTGACCATAGCTGATTTCATCAATAGTGATTCTCAACGTTGCGGTGCGATGCGAGTCTAAACAAAGCTGTGGATCACCCACACCTCTCAACCTCATCACCTTATTCAGTACTACCGGACTTGAGATCCTTGAAAGTTCACTTTCTTCGATTAAACAATATTGGGCTCCTGAATCCACTGTCGAAATCATCTCCACACCATCAAGTTTTATCATCACCTTCAACAACGGTGCCATTTTTAAACTTTCAGGACCCGTGACCTGCATATTACCTGTAGTATGATACACTCCTGTTGTTATGTCTGTTGTAACCATACTTCGTACCTTTTGTATCCGCTGAGGCAATGGACCAAGTACTCCTTCATCTTGGCTCATCACAAACTCTCTTGCCTCAGGGTTCGGCACCCACCCACCTTGACTAACCGGGATACTTTGTGGACACATTATACTGGGGGTTGGCTCCGACACGTCTCCATTCATCAAATTCTCCTTTCAATGGACAAGTCTGTCCCCAATGTCCAACCTCTCCACAAAAGAAACACTTCTTTTCCACTGTTCTCGGAGGACCTTGCTCTTGCTCCCTATTATCATTTCGACGCTGAAACCCGTACCCCATCCTTGCTCCACAATCCATAAGCTTGTGCTCATTACTGCCACATCCTAGGCACCACCCTCTGAACCTCCAACAGTCTCTTTTTAATGCCCAACCTCTTCACAATGATGGCACCTTATTCTTTGCCCACTGTATGACCTACTACTCCTTCTACTATACTCCTTTGGTGCATCGTTCCGTTGCGGTGCCGGTCTCCCATAACGGACCTGGTCCGCATATGTCTTCCTCTGGTTGCCTTCCTGTTGAATGGCTGCCCATATAGGAATAGCTTCAGCTTCTGGTTCCGATTGATCTTCTAGTTCATCCTCTTCTTGGGCCCAACTCACCATATCCTTCCAACGTACCTTCATACTCTCCTTCTCACTCCCCATCCGTAACTTAAACCTTCTAGCCACTTTTTTAGGCAGGCAGTTCACGAACTGCTTCTTTAGGATCCCAGTATCCCTCTGATCTTCTTCTGTTGCTGCCTCATATGTTGTCTGCATGCGCAGAGCAAACTCTGCGATCTTTTCATTTTTCCTAATCTCCATCTTCCAGAATTCCTTCTGAAGATCCATCACCTCACTATCTTTCTCCTCTTTGCACCAACTACGCAGCCTTGACACGATAGTTACATACTTCATTTTCGCTCTGTATATACTGTAGTAAGTTCTTAGGGGACCACCCTCCAAAAAGCTCCTCAATTCAACAGCCCACCGCTGCTTGTCCCTTCCAAGCTGTTCTTTCGCATACCTCTCAAAGTCTTCGATGAAGGCATCAAAGGTCTGTACTTTGTCTCGTCCGTACTTTAAAGGTTTTACCGCTTTTGTGTTAGCTCTACTGTACGTACGCATCACCTCCAATAATTCACCGGCCAAAATGATGAGCACCCTGTTAACTGCCATACTGGGTTCCATACCCGATTTTTCTAATTCCACCAACCTCTTTAACCACAACTTACCACCTTTATCCAACTCACTGTCACCTTCTGACTCTACTTCTGTCACCGAACTGTCATCAACTGTATACTTTCTTACATGTTTTCTTTTTTTGTTCCTCCTTCTCTTCTTCTTTCCACCACCTTCACTTTCAGTTTCACTTCTATTATCAAAGATGTCATCCTCGTTCTCCTCATAATCCTCTTCTCTATACCTCAGTGCATACTGCACTTTTGGTTTTATCTTACCTATCTCCTTCTTTCTCACGGAATGTTCTACATTTGACTTCTCCTTTCTTTTGTCACCCTGTTGCTTCATCAAACTATTGTTCACCTCTACCGGTTGCTCTGTACTAGGGTTTCCTATCTTTGTTGCTTTTAAACCCTGTACACAACTCTCCATTACCATGGTTACTCTATCCACATCTACATCCTCTACTCCTGTTATTAACGCCTTCTGCAGTTCCTCCAGTAAGGTCATTACTTTTACTCCTCCTTTTGCTCCTTCATCATCTTTACCTTCGTCAGTACCCGCCATACTGCTTCTCTTTACTATCAATTTATACAAGCGAACAATCACGCGAGAAGCGAGAAAAAAAAATTTTACCAAAAAAAATTCTTTTATCAGTGTGTGTGTAAATCCCCCACACCCAAATGTAAATTCGAAAATGTATATTATATAATAAATCAATTGGGTACCACTGTATGTGTGTACCACAAACGAATATATACGCCACTCCCACACCCAAATAGTAGCAAAAATTTTTTTCCAAATGCACGAAAAATATCAAAAAAAATTTGGTCCACTATGTATGTGGGTACCTTAAAAATCAAAGTGTAAAATAAATAATAATAAATTTCACACTAAATATCGAAGAACTTAAATTCAAATCAATACCACTAAATAAAATTCAATTCAAAAATAATAAATGATTTAAATAATAGTTTTCAGAGCCTCAATAAAATTCAAAACGAAAATTCAAATACTTTAAAAGCTCCCCAAATCAAAAATTCAAAATGCTCAAGGCTTATACAAATTTCAAAAAAAACGTTCCTTAAGGAATTTCAAGAAATTCACTACAATCCACAAGCCAAAATTCAAAAAAAAATTTCGAGAATCCCAAAGAGATCCAAGAATTCCAACAACCAAAACCATTAATAGTCTATGTTTTCAAGGAATTTCAAAGAATTTCAGAGCAGACACTGAATTCAACCTTCAGCTATTGCAAAAAAAAATCCAATGATTTTAACCCAAAACCAAAAAAAAATTCGATTTTCAAAAAAGAATTTCAAAAAAAACTAAAAAAAAGATTACTATGAATTTCAACAATTCAAAGATTGCAAAAAAAAGTGATCCAATGATTTTACACCCAAAACCATAAAAAAAGTTCGAATTTCAAAAAGAAAAAATTTCAAAGAAATTCAACAGCTCTACACTGAATTTCAAACAATTCAACAATTGCAAAAAAAAATCCAAAGATTTTTAAAACCAAAAACAAAAAAAAAATTCGAATTTCAAAAAGAATTTCAAAGAAATTCAATAGCTCTACACCAAACCTCAAAACAATACACTAATTGCAAAAGAAATTCAAAGATTTCTAAACCAAAAAACCAAAAAAAAAAAAAAAATTCGAATTTAAAAAAAAAATTTACAAAAAAAAGAAATTCAAAAATTTCACACGAAACTCGAAAAACTCCACCCCAAAATTCAAAGTCTAAGGGCTCCACACCAAATTCCAAATATCAGAGCTCCACACAAAAATTCACCTTCAAAAAGCTCACGCAAAAATTTCAAAATTCCAAAGAGCTCCACACAAAAATTTCAAATATAAGAGCTCCGTAAAATATAATGGCTCCACACGAAATATCAAATGTAAGAGCTCCGTAAAATATACAGCTCCACGAAACGAAATAAGGAGCACAACAAAATATATATAATAGTTCCTAAAACAACAAAAAAATTTTTTGGCAACTCAACGAAAAATTTTTTTTTCTCTACTTACAGTTTTTGTAGATTCCACACCTATGCTCTCTCACTATACCTGGTATACCGAACCCACCACTTGAAGACGCCGAACGAGCCACCAAAATATGTTGCCGGCCCACCACAACGTGCTGACGGAGGGTATACGGAGCCAAGGCAAGGGTTCACGTCTCTAGTGGGGAAGGTCGAGAGAAAAACACAAGATAAGATTTTTCATTAATATAATACCAGATAGTATCAATACACCTATATATCCTCACTAACCTAACTAAATAATTAAACCTACATATATATAAATCCCCAAAATATTATCATTATATATTTACACAATTATAAATTCACGTTAATGTTTATCACTGTATACAAGTCAATGCTTCTTGAAATAAATAGAATATAAGTACTTAAGGAATCTGTTTATTACGTACTTTGAGAGTTGGATCCCGGTAGAAGTCCCAACTCAGACGCATAAAAATGCCGGTACTTCACTGAGGTGTTCCACACCTTCACTCCAGACTACGAAACTTTCAGGATGGTAGTGAGGTGCTACATAAGGCACCGCTCAGAGTCTTCGGTGTTATGGGAGTGTGCTATACAACCGGCACCCTCCACTAACTTCTTTTACTATAGGGAGTGCTATAACCGGCACCCTCGCGCTTCTTCTTTTGTTCTAGGGATGCTATAGTCGCACCTCCGCTACTCTTTTTGTTCTAGGGAGTGGCTAATATCGCACCCTCCGCTTACTGTCTTTTGTTCTAGGAGTTGCTATATCGGCACCCTCCACTACTTCTTTTGGTGTGGTTCACACCGCGAGCTCCACCATGACTTCCGGATTCACACACCAACTTACAACCAGTCCGCACCAGGTCTGCACCAGGCCCTTAAAGAATAGGACCAGGTTAATATAATATATTTTCTTTTAATATGTACAGAAATGAAAATAATAATAATAATAATAATAATAATAATAAAATAATAATAATAATATAATAATAATATATAATAATAATAATAATACAATAATAAATAATAATAATAATAATAATAATATAATAATAATAATAATAATAATAATAATAATAATAATAATAATAATAATAAGCCGTAGCACTGCTACAACTTAATAAATTCCATTCGTACAACAACAGTCACGCTATTCACTTTTGTGTACGCACATTCGTTCTCTCAATTATACTAATAAAAATAATAATGACGCTTAATAAATAATAATAATAATAATAATAATAATAATAATAATAATAATAATAATAATAATAATAATAATAATAATAATAATAATAATAATAATAATAATAATAATAATAATATAATAAATAAATATATACTATTCATCTCGCTTCTCACCTACATTTTCCAACCTTAAATACCTATTCAAAGCAACCATTTATGCTTTGCCGTTATTAAACCGATTTATGTTACTTCGATAGATTATATAAACACACACTTTTACTACCAATACCAAATATATTAATCAACACCTTGCTACTTAATTTACGCGTCTCGAACCCGCACAACCATATTTTCATTAAAAAAAATCCAAGAAAGTTATTTTTATCGTCTAAAATGTTTGCGTACATAACCTACTCAACTGACCCAAATGTTATATCAGTTTACCTTACAAAAATACCCCAAAATCATATCAACCTATTTTATGACAAATGTTACGTTTATGAAGACACCATATTTTACTACCAGATTGCGTTAACACAACCTAACCTATATCCATAATACCAATACCGCACCTACTCAAATTAACTTTCCTCACACCTAAACATTTCACTTTCCGAACTGAACGCAACCTAACTTACATTTCCTATAAAAATTCTCCATAATAAATTTCAACTCTAAACCTCTTTTATTGCTCTCAATGCGTTATCGAAACCTACATTATTTCCTTACTCCAAATTGACACTTTAATATTCAAACCCAACTCTATATTTTCGATGCCAACTTTACACAAATTCTGATGAAAAGTACAATTGAATCTCACTGATATTTACATTCTTTAAACTTTTCAAGTATCCAATTTTACTATTATAGAAATTCACTACACACGAGTTATAATTTTAATTGTACACAAATTTAACTTAACTTACCCGATTTCACGGGACACGAAACCTCCAAAATGGTTACTACTGAAACCTCTTCGTTATAAATTTCCTCCAAACAATGAAACTAAATGAGCCAAAATGCAAATTTGTAACAAACAATCCAAGAATATTTATTTTGACTTATTTTCACGACAGAACTTTTTCGCGACTTCCTTTCACGAAACCAATCAAGAATAAAAATCTTCCGCTCACAAAATCTTTCGTAGTTCAATTTTCATTTAAGGATTTAGTTGGTTTATGACTCAATCTGGCATACGAACCAACTGTCATACAACTCCCCCTCCAAGATTGTAACACAATCTTCAAAAGAAAAAAAAAACTTCAACACCAAATACCTTCAAATAAACACTGTACCTCACTTCATTTGTCCAGTTGATGTGATGGAGAGCACATACGTGGTCTGTCGTCTGATTGTTCCCTGGGAGAGCTTCTGCAATAAGCAATACTTCTGCCCTGGGGGAGAACAGCAAGACCTTCAATACCCCCTCCACTATGGAGGGTACTGAAGAAATATACATCTATATATCGCCCGGGCCCACATGTCATAAATTGCTTTTGTTTTTCTGTCATTTTTATCTCATTCATTCAACAATGTCTCCAATCTATCTCTTCTATCAGTTTCTTTTTTCTTGGTGAAGGGACTGCTTCTCCTTCGGTCGGGTGATGTCGAGAGAAACCCGGGTCCCCTTAGATATTACTGCCCCATCTGTCAGCAACAAGTAGGTTTAAATAGCATTCAATGTGTGAGTTGCCAAAAGTGGATTCACCTGGCCTGCTCCCCATTTCAAACTCTCCCCAGAAATAACCCTGGCTTCTCCTGTGCAATTTGCAACCCTCACACTATTATTCAAAATCCTCCCCCTCCCATAACCAACCCCCTAAAACTCAATATATTACAATTAAATATTAACGGCCTAAACAATAAAGCCATAGAACTCAACCAATTCCTTAAAAAATATAACATCCATATAGCCATCATACAAGAAGCCTCCCTCCCCCAAAACACCCCACTCCCCACGTTCTACGGTTATGACGCCATCTACTCCCCCTCCCACCCCCCACAACACTCCCTCTTAACACTGATCCATAACCACATTACTTACCACAACACAACTTCCGACACCTCCATACTATTACCAGACGCACTAATAAAATCCCAATCTTGTTCCATCCTCCTGAACAAGACCACCTATAACATCTTCAATCTCTATATTCGCCACCCCACCTCTCAAAATCCCCCCAAACAACCTCACACCCCCACTATCAATAATATCCACACACCCAAATCTCATCCTCGGAGGCGATTTTAATGCCCACCACACAGCCTGGTATAAAGACTACCCTTCTGACCCCCGAGGCAATCATATCCTTAATGAATTAGAATCCCTAAATATCCTTAATTCCAAAAACCTCCCCACCCGAATCCCTCCCCAAGTTAACCAATCCCCTACTTCCCCAGACGTTACATTCTGTTCCCCCTCCTTACACCACTTACTAACCTGGGACACTATCACTGACCTACAATCGGACCACCTTCCTATTCTTATTTCTCTAAATTCCCCACATCAATCCCCCCCAAAAAAGACTACCACATACACTAACTACAAAAAAGCAAACTGGCCTGCATTTACTAACCATATCGAAACCCATATCAACCCAATACCAATCGACGATACAACATCCCTACACACCTCCATCATTCACTTAAACAATACAATCATTAAATCAGCAAACCTCTATATACCCAAAGGCCACAGAAAAGGATACAACCCCAAACTCAACCCCGAGATCAGCCAACTCATTAAACAGAGAAACTCCCTCCGAAAACTCAATCCATACACCCCACACATTTCCAACCAAATAACAAACCTAAACGCCCAAATCTCCAACCTCATAACTATCAACACTACCAATAAGTTTTCAGAATACTTACAACAAAATATCTCTCGCATAGACAATAAGAAAACCTGGCAAGTCATCAAAAAATTAAGCAACTCTCAAAACAACCCCCAACAATCCCACGAATCTCCATCTTTACCCAATAACTCCCTCCCTTCCCCAAAACAACAATCAGATAATCTGGTAAACATTATGCAAACATCTCGGAAACCTACCCACCTGATGTAGGAAAATAAAAAAAAATGGCAAACTGTTAGACACACCCTTCCACCCCATTCACAACCAACATGATATTAGAAGCCATTAAAACCCTCACTTCAGCAGCAACAGGTCAGACTCAATATCCAACCTACACATAAAACACCTTGGAGAAAAGCAATCCTCCTAATCACTGAAATCTTCAACAAATCTTGGCAACTAAATACATACCCCCCAATCTGGAAACAAGCATTCATAATCCCTAAACTCAAACCAAAAAAGACCCTACTCACCACCCTCCTCCTACTGCAATTTCTCTGCTTTGCTCCATTAGTAAACTACTTGAGAAATTAATACTAAGTAAAATTTCCCACCCATTGCTCTCCCAGATTTCCAACACGGATTCAAAAGCAACCACTATAACCACAGCCCTCACCTCCCTTACACAACACATCATTAATGGCTTCAATCAATAATCCTTCCACAGATCAATACTCACCACAATAGACATAAACAAAACGTCCAACACCGTCCCCACATCTTTATTAAAAAATCCTCACTCCCCTTGGTAAATAGTTACTCTATATGGCTCTCCAATTTACTCATAATCATTTAAAAGGTTTCATACAAAAACAACTTTTCTCATTCTATCAAATTACAAAATGGCGTCACACAGTCACATTCTCTCTCAATTTGTTCAACTTTTTTCACAGCAGATCTACCCACCCCAACCCACCAATCAACCAAACTTATTACTTACGCAGACGATATCGGTCTTATTCCCTAACGAACCCGTAAACATAGCCACACAACATACCCAGGAATATTTACATATATTAGAAAGATGGTTGACCTCAAACAGAATGACAGCATCCCCCTTAAATCGTCCATTACTCTTTTAACTACTGACCATCACCAATCCTCCCTCCATCCTATAATCACCCTGAACAATAACCTCCTTCCACTAAACAAAACCCCAAAAATATTGGGACTAACCTATGACACTCACATGACGTTCTCCCCCCACATCGACCAAATCACTTCCTCAACCCGACGTAAACTAAACACCCTCCGAACCCTTTCTTATCATAACTTCAGCGACAGAAAAAACACACTCACCACTACTTATAAACAACTCTTAGAACAAATCTAAACTATGCCTCACCAGCATGGTTCCCAGCATCTCAAAATCGAACACAAATAAATTACAAATCTTCCAAAACACAGCCCTTAGAATTATCTGGGTTGCACAAAAACCACCTGATCAACATTTACACGACGAAACTTCCATCCTCCCCATCTCCACACACCTGGAGATGGTGGGGACTCAATTTTATCAAAAAAACCGTAATCCATCCCACCCTTGTCACCAAATTCTCTCCAATCCCCCCCTTCTTCACCAGCTCAATTCTATTACAACACTTACAATATAATTCCCCCGCCCCCTCCCAATAGGTCATGGATTACACATATCCATACCCATCTAACCAACACATACCTTCAAAACCGCCCAAATAACAATTTACTAAACACCCCCTCCCCAAAACCTTCCCCTAGGGAAGAAACGCTGTCCAGAAGAGGCCAAATCGACCTCGCCCGGAGCAGATCAGGTCACCACCCAAAACTCATGCAATATAAATATAGATTCAAACTAGATAATGTCACCTCCCCCACTTGCACCAGATGTTATAATTCCCATGACACAATAGAGCACCTCCTTCTGGGGTGCTCTGCTACGCCCCCCGCGCCGATTTCTCTATATCTTCACTCCTCGACCTGTGGAACGCCCAGTGGCGGCAGCTGGCTTCCTGGAGGCAGTGTGGCCCTCAGTGGGTGGGCCGGGGTAGAAATGAAATGAAATGAAGTAAATAGGAAAGAATTGTGCAAATATATATATATATGTATATATTTAATTTATGTATATATATATATATATATATGTATATATAATATATATAATAATATATTTCTTCTATATATATTTATGTAATATGTTAATATATAATATACTTATGTATATATATATAATAATAATAATAATATATATATATATATAATAATAATAATATATGTATAATAATATGTAATAACAACTATTTATATTCTTTATTAATATAACTATATATGTATATATGTATATATATAACTAATATATATAATAATATATATATTTATATGTACAATACTTTATATATACTATATATATATATATATATATATATATATATATAAATTTATATATACTTAATATATATATATATATATATATATATATATATATATAACTATATAACTATCTATATATATCAACACCCACCTTCTATTCCCGATACTTGAGGTAAGGTGCTTAAATGCACCGGAAACAGAAAAGTATTAGAACAATATGATGCTAGTCGAAAAGAAAGCGCAGCCTTACCTCCCCTTTTTACCTTTTAGCGAGAGCTCGTCGCTGTCAGAAAATCCACCCAAGAACTTAACGGGATCTCAACGGACCCTCACTATGGCATCTCGTCAAGGTAGGGTTCATCCCTTAGCCCGGGTGGGCCACAACCATGACCCCTGACAAAACCCCGCCATTCACTCCTATTATGCACCTTTCATTTCGCCTCTGCCAAACTCATATTTGTCTCCTCGAGGTATTCCTTTACTGACTCAATCCACTTTTTTTCGGGCTTCCAGTCGGTTGATTCCCATCACACTCACCACTATACATCCACTTAACCAACCGACTATCTTTCATCCTTTCCACATGACCAAACCATCCCAACGTTGGGTACTTTCATTTATTCTCTCATATACCCCTTTCTTCATACCACACAACTTTCTTATACGTTCATTCCTCATTTTATCAATTCTTCTCACACCTAATACGCCGCTAAGATTGTCCATCTGAACACATTGTACTTTAGATCTATACATCTTATTCCAGACCATAGCCTCACAATTAAATATTAACACAGGTAACAAAATACCTTCATGTAAGACCCTAGCGCACTCAAGACTTAGTCCTCTTTCATCCACCATCAACTAAATTGCACCAGCCACCTTAATACCATTCGCAACCTTCCTACTATACTCTGCATTATCCGTTTCCTTTTCATCTCTCTACCAATCCTCTCAAACTCTCTTCAGATTCGCCACACAAAACCAAATCATCCCCGTATATGTACTACACCCTCCATTCTCTTCCATTCTCCATCCATTATTTGCCACCCACACCTCTTACTATTTCATAAACCCTTCCATATACAAATTGAATAACCAAGGAGACATAACACTTCCCTGCCTCACGCTGATATTATTTTAAACCAATCACATTCGACTCCAATTATTTTTATGCTGGCTTCACTATTGTCATACATACTTTTGATTAAATTCAAGAGCTTACCACCAACACCATTTATCAATAACACCTGCCATAGAGCTTTCCTATTAATCCTATCATGCATCTGCAGCAAATCCATAAAACCTAAATACAATTTATTCTTCTATTCCCTCATTTCTCAATCAATTATTTTAATGTAAGATTTGATCCACACATCCTTTACCACTTCTAAACGCACCTTGCTCTTCACCAATCAGTCCTTCAGTCACTCGAAGGGCTCTTTCGACCAAAATACCAACATATATCTTCCCTACAACAATCAATGAACTAACTTCCCTATAAATCCTACAGTTACCTTTATCCTCTTACCCTTATATAAGGGTACAATTACTGCTCTCCTTCAATCCATCGGAACTATACCCTCCATAAACGCTTTGTTACACAACTATATACATTATATATACATATAAATATACCCTTATATATATATAACCTTGATATATATATATATATATATATATATATACATATATATATATATATATATATATATATATATATATATATGCTGCTTTACTCTCTTACAAATTGGGCATCGTTACTCAAAAAGTAGTTCCGTTATCGTTACTCCGTTACTCGAAAAGTAGTTCCGTTATCGTTATTCCGTTTCTTTGAAAGGAAAAGTAACGAAGCGCTGTTACTCCGTTACTCCGTTACTTTTAGCTTTTGACTATGACATTAATTACGGTATCTTAGGTAATTTATTGGTTTGTGTATATTAAATTTTCAACACTATCATTATTATTAAAAAACACACCCTCATGTAAGACCCTAGCGCACTCAAGACTTAGTCTCTCTACATCCACCAACGATTTAAATGCACCAGCTACCTTCCTGCCATTCACAACTTTCCTACTACACTCTTTATCATCCGTTCCCTTTTCATCGAACATATATACTATATATTTAAACTCAGACACTTTTCCAGCTGCTCACCGTCTAACATAACTTCCTGAGGACTGCATCCTCACTCCCACAACCATAACCTCTTACTCTTATCTACGTTTACCTTCAAACATCTACCTGCCAAATCTCTCTACCAATCCTTTCAAACTCTCAGATTCGTCACACAAAATCAAATCATCTGCATATAATAGGTAGGGCACCCTTCACTCTCTTCCATTCTCCATCATTCTAACACCATTTTCTGCCACCCCCACCTCTAATTCTTTCATAATCCCATCTATATACAAATTGAATAACCAAGAAGACATAACACATCCCTGATTCACTCCGCTATTAATATTAAACCAATCACTTTCAACTCAATTATTCTTACCCACGCTTTCACTATCGTCATACATACCTTTTAATTCATTCAAACACCACCAACACTATTTATCAGCTAGCATTCCCTATTAATCATATCATACACCTGTTACAAATCAAAAACCTAAATACAATTTATTCTTCTTCTCACATTTTCTCAATCATTTATTTCAATGTATGCAGATTTGATCCCACACATCCTCTCTGCCCTTCTAACGCACCTTGTTCTTCACAATCAGTCTATCAGCCACTCAAACCATTCTTTCGGCCAAAAATACCAGTATATATTTCATTACTACACTTATAAGGCATTTCCCCTATAATTCCCCACTACAGCCACCCTTATCTCCCTTACCACTTATATAAGGTACTATTGCCTCCTCCAACCCCCTCGGAGCTATACCCTTCATAAACGCTTTGTTACACAACTTCCACGGGTCCAACCACTCCCTGCATCTCGCCTCCCGCTCTGCCAGGCATTTCACCGATAATTTCATCTATACCTGCAGATTTACCATTCTTCAACACTCTCTATTACTTCCTCCTTACTAATGACCTCATCTCCAAAATACCTTTTCCTTCCTGCACCACCAAACCCACACACATTCACTATTACACTTCATTACTGCCAATGTTATGAAGATTTTCGAGTCACCACACTCTGGTCACACATTCATTTCATCAGGTTACGAAAGCAACATCCCAATTCATTATTTTATGAAGATTTACCCACTTATTCATATATATAGTATATATAATATATATTATATATATATATATATATATATATATATATATAACATATATATATATATATATATATATATATATATATACTATATTCTTCTTTTTGAAAGTCACCCATATTATATATATATATATAAATATATAATATTATATATATATATATATATATATATATATATATATATATATATATATATACTATATATATATATATATATATATATATATATATATATATATATATTTATATCATATACTATATATATATATATATAATAATATATCTTTTTATAATATATAACAGTAACATATTAACTATATATGAAATATAATAAATATGTATATATATACCATATATATATATAATAATATGTACATATATATATATAACATAATAACATATATATATATATAGTAATATAACAATAACCAGCCATAGAGTATAAGAGTATGTATATACATATATATATAACTAACTTATATATATAATATGTAATAATAACTAACATATAATATATGTTTATAACATAATAATATATATATATGTAATAATATATATATATATATATATATATATATATATATATATATATATATATAACAATATTTATATATATATATATATATATATATATGTAACAACATGCTAATAATAATAATATATATATATATATATGCCTCCATATCAGGGGCAGCTCGTGGCCTGGTTGCAGGTTTGCGCAACCATTATACAACTAGCAGCTAGCGTGCAACTATTTATTATTTTTATTCTTTAATTTTTTTAATAGGATTAAATATTAAAGAAATTAAATTTATTATAATAACACTTCAATGATTTATTATTTAATGAAAAAAACGTCATCAAATTTTGATAAGATGAATAGCTATTATTCAATATGATTGTTGCACACACTTTACAACCAATGCCCTATGCATTTCAGACGAGAGAAATGTGTGTGCAAATATGCCTGAGTAAACGTTTTATGCCTACAACTTGTGGAGATAAAGAACAACCGCTTGCTTTTCTTTATATTTGTAAATACGAAACAATTTGCAAAATTAGCGCTCAGCGTGTCAAAATTTAGCATCTCGACGAAACATTATGGATGTGTCAAATCTCCATGTTGCCCGCAGTTGTAGCTTTCCTTGATTTCATAAGTGAAAATAAATTGGAAGATAGATTCAGTGAATGTGTAAAAATATTAAAAGTCCTTATCATCCCAAAGAATGGCGAGCCGATTTTCTTTTTAAATAAAAGAAACTGATGTTCTCAATTATTTCACACTTATAATTAAGTACGAACATAAATTAAAAATTTTAACAATTGTTGCTAACTATATATATATATATATATATATATAAAAATATATATATATATATATATATATATATATATATATATATATATATAACTTACTGCTACTATGCTGCTCTATAATTGTGTGTGAAACCTCAGATGCAACCATCATAAATTGTACGACAGGCCGCTGATATGTAATATAACCTTATATATATATATATACTCTATATATATATATATATGCTGCTTATATAACTTATATATATATATATATATATATATACTTATATTAAGCTTTAAAAACAGGCCCGTGTAGTCAATTGGCTACCAACATTCAAAGAAAGTCGAACAAAAATGTAACGGACTAAAAAGTAACGAAGGAAAAAATAACGGAACTTACTCAGTGCGTTACATGAAAGAAAAATGAGTCCGTTACTCCGTTACTCAAAAAACTAGTTCCGTTATTAACGGAGTAGCGGATCGTGCCCACCTCTGTATATATATATATATATATATATATATATATAGCATATATATATATACATAACTATACATATATATATATATATATATATATATATATACTCTATATATATATGTAACCTAATATATATGCCTTTTAACAATTTAACTTGTTATAAATACATGTATATGTATATATATATATATACTTAACAAAAATAACTATATGTATAATATATATATATAATAATATATATATATATATAATATATATGTAATAATAACTTAATATATATATATTTGTAACAACTATTATAACCCAATAACTGTAGCATGTATATAATATAACCCAATAATAATATAATATATATATATATGTATACATATATATATATGTAATAATAATAATAATGATAACAACAATAGTATATATATATATATAACAGCAATAACTAATAACCTTAATATATATAACCAATATGTACCTGTATATATATAACTCTTTAACTATAACCTTAATAATATGCTGCTGTTTGATACAACATATGCCAGCAGCCAATAACATGTAACAACAACAATAACCAGCAGCAGTATGTATATGTGTTAGCAGCCATGCTATTTAATAGCACATAGCAACAGCAATAATATATAACAGCCAATATGTATGGTAACAATAGCCAATAATGTGCCCAGCCCAGCCAGCAGCCAGCTGTAGCTAGCCAGCCTTCAGCTGCTCTGTAACAGCCCAACCTTAACCTGGCCAACAACAGTATTGTGTAACAACAACAGCTGTATGTTTGTAATGCCAGCCTTAATATAGCAATAGCATAATATAATATAATATATGTATATATATTATAACTAATATAATAATATAATAACAACCAGCCTTAATATGTGTATATTATAATATGTAATATGTATAATATGTAGCAACCTTATGCTA
>JABUQX010123252.1:37500-45000 GCA_015478945.1 Trachelipus rathkii
TAATTTTCACAATAAAAAAATTAAACAGATAGTTCAATAAAAAAAGTTCAGAATTTAGCTATTTATTCTCATAAAATTCTCTTTATTTATAATCTAATTAAGGTTTCTTACAATATTTTTGGTTAAATTATCAATTACCTTAATGTTAGGTGTCAAAAATTTAATTTAAAAAAAGCATAACCTTACAAATAATTGAAAAGTCCGGAAAACGGTGAGTGTTTCTGGAAACCGAAAGCCCTTATTCCGGTAAAATAGGCTTCTCCTGTGTCAACGACTTGTTCTGCTTCTTCTGGAGTAAAACTCTCTTCCAAGGTCTCGTCTACTACCTCAACGTTCATAGTCATAAATGCAAATTTTCCTTAATAAAAGTATTAGTACATTATTACCTTTTATTCATGTTGTGCATTACATAATTTGAATTTCAGTTTTAATATTTCAACATTTCAAATAATTTTCGTAATCTCGTAATCTGGAAATATAAATAGTAGCAGTGGCGGCTCGTGGTTCTTGTGCAAGGGGGTGCTGCTATATATATATATATATATATACCTGCCTCTCTTATATATATATATGTAATATATATATACCATATACTAACTTATATATATGGAAATAGCAATAACCTTATTGCAACAATAACAACAATATTATGGCAGCTTAATATGTAATATGTGTATATATATATATAATAATAATAATACATTAATAATAATATGTATATATAATATACATATAATATATATATATAATAATATGTATATATATATATATATATGTATATATCTTTTTATTTATGCTGAGTGCATATATATGTATATTTATATGTATATTTATCTATGCAAAAATAATTTGTATTATAGATGACCTCTGGAAGGAAGCCACAGTATCTCAAGAAACACAAAAGAGCTTCAAAGGGAAAAGAATACATTGTTGAAATCCTGGTAAAATTTAAAAATTCAGAAAATGTAATTAAAAAAAAAAAAAAAAAAAAAAAAATCTCAAACTACAATATCACTACATGGAGGATGAATACACTTGGAATCATAGTAAATTTTAGTTAGAAAATGTAAAAAAAAAAAAAAATTAAACAAGTTGGCTATTTTTTTGGAAGAGAGGGGAATGTAAGTAATTTTATGTACGTATATGAGTATATATATTATTATTTGTAAAGGTATTACACGGCAATGTAGGGGCTCGAGCCGACAGTTTAGGCGTTTCCATACCCGTAGGAGGGCGGAGAACCCCCGCATTATACTAAATAAAGAGTGGGGTTCCGGAGACAGACCTCCCCGGAGCAGGGGGGGAATTAGTCCTACCCGTAGTTCCCCGGAAGGCCAAGAGACCCCCCTGACTCCTGCCATTGGTGCGGTATACCCACTTGGGGTATTCCTTGGTTAAAACAAAAACAAATTTAATAGAGAAAGTCTATTTAATTATTTTAATTGGATTCCAAATGTTGAAATGGGCAAATTATCAAAAAAAATATTTTGATTTGTCATTTAAATTTAGTCAAAATTTTATTAAAAGTTCTTTTTTCACATCAAAAGGATTGATTGATGAAGATAAAGCAGCGAGAGAACTATTGATGGTTTATGTGCTCGACCATGCTATATATTATATATATGTATAACCTTATAACAACAACCAACTATCTATATATATATATCTTATATATATATATATATATATATATATATATAACACTATATATATATATATATATATATATATATATACTGCTATATATATAAAATTTACATTAATGCGAATGAAATGTTTTGAAAAACGATCAGTTAAAATTACAAAAATGATCGAAACTTAAAGAGGATAAATGTGAAGTTCAAAAAAGAAAAAAATATCAGGCAAGAACAAATTCACTTTTTGTTCCAGCTTACCTTTATTAAGCTACGATCACGGTGACACATCTCGCTCGGATTACATAAGTAAAAATATACGGTATAGAGCTATTTTGGGAACAAAGGATTTTTGAAGTTCCCATCCCATTATTTTCTATGGAATAAATTGTTCGACAGAAAATTTTATATATATATATATATATATATATATATATATATATATATATATATATATATATATATATATATACCTGCTATATCTATATATATATATATATATATATATATATATATATATATATATATATATAACTGCTGCTGCTCATATATAGAGAGAGAGAGAGAGAGAGAGAGAGAGAGAGAGAGAGAGAGAGAGAGAGGAGAGAGAGAGAGAGAGAGAGAGAGAGAGTTACAAAGAAAAAAAAAACACTGTTGTGTCTTTTTTATTTGATTCTGAAATTTTTTGGGGCTGCAGTTCAAGTGCCTATGGACATGCAACCGCCACTGTGAAGTAGTCAAAAATAATGAGTGTAAATAAGAAATGGAACTTTTAATTTGAGAAAATAAAATTGAAAGGTAATTGCTCAGAAAAAAAAACAATAGATTAAAACTTGAAATTCATAGCACATATCAAACTAATATCATTTGTCTACATATTGTTTTGATTGTCTTTCAAAAGGATTTCTCAAGTATTACATTTTTGCAAGTATCCCTACTCATGACCCACTTCAATTTATATTGCAGCAGAACTTTCTTCAGAGCTTCTTCATGCGATTGAATTAGGTTGTTTTTCTAAATCTAAGGTTCAGTAGTTTTCCGCATTCTTGTACACACTACCATCAGGTGCTAGCTACAATTATATTACAATTAATATATATATATATATATATATATATATATATATATATATATATATATATATATATATATATATATATATATATAAATATAACTGATATATATATACTATGCTAACTATATATATATATATACCAGCCAACTAATATATGTATATATATGTAACCAATAATAATATGCATGTAACCCTTCCCTTCTTTAACAAATAACTACTCTTATATGTAATAACCTTAATAATATAACAATAATAATATATATATGTAATAATAATAATAACTTAATAATATATATATATCTTACTCTTAATAATATGTATATATATATATATATATGGAAATATAATATGTATATATATATATATATATAATATATTCTTATAACTCTGTATATATATATATAATATGTATATATATATGCTATATAGATATATAGCAACAATAACCTTAATAACATATATATATAACATAACTAATAATAATAATATATATATAACATAGCAATAATATGTAATATATATATGATTTATAATATATGAACTTAATATATGCCTTAGCAACCAACAACTATATGTAACATATATATATATATATATATATATATATATATAACAACATATATGCCTGCTCTTTTATATATATATATATACCTTATATATATACGACATCTGCGACAAACTCGGAGGGCTGATAGAGCAAACAATATTAACATTTATTGTTAAATAACCTATGTTGTATGACACTTCGTTTCAAAGTTACGGACGATTGAAGGTACACTAGTTTATGTTGTGTGTCGCGTCACATGTAGGTTACCGACGATTTAGGTTACTCAATTAATGTGTTTGTGCATGCGTACATGTTGTACGCTTAAAGTCCTTCGGAAACACGTGGCAATACCTTTTCCTTGCCCAATTCATCGTTGGTTCAGTACGGTGTAGGCATCGATTACGAATGGATCACTACACCCTTCCCGGAGTTAACCGACATGATATTGTGTTGCAGTCCCAGCGAGGAAATGGACGAAGAGCGCACCTCATGTACAGGGAACGGTTTCCAAAAAATCACCCCACCACAATGTTTGCTCGCCTTCATCAGCGCCTTCGAGACCGTATAGGCTCTTCGTTTGGTGCATTGGAGAGGGCTTGCATAATACGAGGACTCTGCGCGTTTGAGAGAAAAGGGATTTGCTTGAGAGGGTCGCCAGCCACGTCGACTGCTTTATGCGCCATTGCCCCATCACCATGGGTTCAAATCAGTAGTCTGTGGTTCGGGTCTTGCATGAAGAGCAAAGCCTCAATGCATACCACCTACAGAAAGTACAAAGGACATGGGTCAAACGACTTCGCGCACCCCGTGTGCGGTTGCCCAGTGGTTTCTGCAAAGCATTGATAATTCTGCGTACTTTCATGTACATGCTTTGTTTACCGATGAGGCGTGCTTCATACGTGATGGCTACTTCAACAGCAGAGCTGGGTGCATACTATATGGGACGAGGACAATCCGCACACAATGTTCATCAGAGTTTACCAGGCGAAATTTACCGTAAACATCTGGGGTAGAATACTTGAGGTTATCTGCTGGGACCAGTCATCATTTTACACCATTTGGATGGTTACGTACTGCAGCTACTCTAGAACACTTCCATGGCTCATGGACGACATACCTTGCGACCCGTAGGGCAGCATGTGGTTCCAACATGATGGCGCTCCAGCGCACTTCAGCCACTAAGTACGGGGCGCATCTGAACACAGTCTACACTGACAAATGGATGGGGAGAGGGGGACCTGTTGTGTGGGTCGCCAATCCACCGATTATTTTCTTTGGGGGCATGTGTGAAGAGGAGTGTTGCATTACGTCTTGATCAGCACAAAGAGAGGAACTGATTCAGCGAATATTCACTGCGTTTGATTAAATCAGACACAGTGAGGGCATGTTCGGTAGGAGGTCAGAGCCATGAACACTGGCACAGCAATGCAGGTAATCAGGTACAGGGCGAACTTTGGTACCTCCTGTATTTTCCCCAATAAAATGATTTCATAACATGCCTACCATTGTTTGCTTTACATCCTCGCAAACACATGCGTTGTTTAACAAAATATCCTTGATACCTCTATCAACCCCTCGGAGAGTACACAGATGTACGCACGCGCACATACATAACATTAGAATACCCAAAATCTCAGGTTACGAAGGCGACGCGTCAAACAACATCACGTGGTTTACCTTGCATCATCCGTAACTTTGAAACGAAGTGTCATACAACATAGCTTATTTAATAATATTACTTATCGTTTGCTCTATCAGTCCTCCGAGAGGTTTGTGTAACCCTGTTTATATATATATATAATAATAATATGTAATAATATATAATAACATAATAATAATATATAATAATATATAATATATATAATATATATATGTGTATAATATATAATAATATAAATATCTTTTATAATATCCAATACAATATATGTATATATACTATAATAATATATAATAATATATGTAATATATATATATCAATAACTTAATAAATAATAATATGTAATAATAATAATAATATATATATATATATATATATTAACTAATAATAATAATAATAACAACAACAACAATAATAATATATATATATATATAATAATATACATCAATGTATGTATAATATATATATATATATAATATATATATATATATATATATATATATAACAACAGCAACCAATATATTATATATATATAACTAACAACTTATGTATAACATATATATATATATATATATATATATAAATAACTAACTCTTTTCAGTAATATTAATATGTATATATATATATATATATATATATATATATATATATATATACTCTTTATATATATATATATATATATATATTATGACTAAGAACTGAGATCTGATCTTTGCATATTAAGGCAGTTTTCTCACATTTGGCTAAATCTGGGACCTCTAACAACACTCTTTAATTGAAAGGCAGTGGTCAATAACCTTAGCAATAACCTTGCTTAACCTTATATATAACCTTAGCTAACGCAACATATATATGCTACTGTTCTTGCTCTGCTACTGCATATGTAATATGTATATATATATACTTATATAAATATATAGCAACTAATAATATATATATATATAACCTTAACTGTAGCAGTATAGCAACCTTAACGCTAACAGCAGCAGCAACATGTGTAACATAACCCCAGCAGCTGCTGCTCATTAGAAACAGAAAATAAATACCTATAATCAATGTAACTTAACCCAAAAAATATTTTACGCCAAGGGTGAGCAACTTATATATATATATATATATATATATATATGTTCATCTTTAGATGGCATGGGAATATTTGGGTCTGATTTGCATTATAAAACCAGTTTTTCTCACATTTGGCTGAATAGGACCTCTAACAACACTCTTGTGGTCAGGAATTTAAGAAAATTTCTTCGAGATGTAGTCTGTTTAATATATATATATATATATATATATATATATATATATATATATATATATATATATATATATATATATATATATATATAACTACTACTCTATATATATAATATTGTGTGTGTGTGTGTGTGTGTGTGTGTGTGTGTGTGTGTGTGTGTGTGTGTGTGGTCAACCTAGAAGGGCCTATATATATATATCTAAAAAACTACAATAGCTACCGGGAAAAGGAGTACATTGTTGGAATGCTGGTAAAATTTTAGTTAGGAAAAAAAAGCAAAAACTACAATAGCTACAGGGTAAAGGAATACATTTTATATGTTGGTTAGGAAATCCTGGTTAGGAAAATGTTAAAAATATATGTATTGTTTAACTAGATCTGGTAATATGATGTAGAAAGCCTATTTAGAGGCCACCCTTTACGGTACTCGTTAAATAAATAGACTTTCTAGTATAGTTATTTTTTTTACTAACTAAAGAATACCCCAAGGGTATACCGCACAGATGGCAGGATTCGGGGTCTCTCGGCCTTCCGGGGAACTACGAGGTAGGACTATTTCCCCCCTCGGGGAGGGTCTCCGGAACCCCGCTCTTTGGTATTTGGGTGTCGCGGGGTTCCTCACCTCTCCCCTACGGGGTACATGAAGCTTGTCCCCGTTTCCCCCTCACGCTCGAGCCCCTACATTTGCTGTGTATACCTTTCAAATATATATATATATATATATATATATATATATATATATATATATATATATATATATATATATATATATATATATATATATATATATATATCTTTCTTTCTTTCTTTATCTATTCTTATATATATATATATATATATATATATATATATATATATATATATATATATATACCATATATATATATATATATATATATATATATATATATATATATATGTAATATAATATATATATATATGTAACCAAAATGTCCAAATTAAATGAACCTTATGCTATATATTATATATTGTAAAGATATTATATATATATAATATATATGTATATATAACATGTAATAACCAACAATAACCTTCTCTCTGTACGGATGCGGATATCCGTGATATCACTAATATACTAATATATATATATATATATATATATATATATATGTATATATATAACTAACATATATAAATCGGGACGACTCGTCGTTATGATTTATGAATTGGTTGCATCTGACGTTTCACACACGCGATTGTATAATATGTATATAACCTTCTTAACCTTAGCAGCAACTACTTCTTACTATACTATATATATAGCAACATATGCCTTATATATATATATATACTAACATATAGCAACCT
>JABUQX010123253.1:0-15000 GCA_015478945.1 Trachelipus rathkii
AGCAGGAAGGTACCTGCTACGTTTTTAATGCCAACTACGAGGACAACCTCAACTAAAGATTCTGCTCTCCTATATTATGATAAATATTTATTACTACTACTAAAGTCAATAAAGTTAATTTATGAAAACGGTAAAATATCACACCTTGCTAGGTCCAAGGAAGACTGGATGAATATTGGTCAATCCTTCTGGCTTCTTGCCTTCCAAGGTTTCTGGGGGATACGCAATGTTAGTCTGACGGGGGTAAATTTTCCACTAGAACTTGACGTTTTTCGTTTACATCCAGCGTCGATTAATGGGAGTTTTATCTGGTTCACATCTCTAAATGAGTTTTACAACCAACCTAAAAAAAGGGATAAAAAAAAAACAAAGCAAAGCAAAGCAAAATAATGGGGAATATAGAAACTCAGTCCTAAAACGTGTTTATTCAATGTAAAAATGAATAGTATACCAATTTGGTGTTTAATAGTAAAATAGTATATTAATAGATTAATATAATAATATATATAAATATATATATATAGGGCTATTAAATTTTAGGATAAAAGAACTAACTTATCAGTGAGGAATATCTAGCAACTTAGGTATATAACATAGACATACTCGGATCCTCATACCTTAATAACTAGGAAGTGAGTAGTACACCATCACATATTAATATAGATGGACTAATCTCTCAGTACTCAGGGTTAGCTAGGAAAGCATTTGAAATAAAAAGTGTACTTAGTTATTATAGTTGGATCATTAATTGAAACTCAATTGGCCTGATGTGCTACTCTACACGTGGTACTCACTTGATATTCACATTGTTATTTATTTAATATATGTAGGTATATATAATACACTACCTGACACTTATCCATTATATAAAAGCTATAAGATACACGAATAGAACTATCATCCTATAGACACTCCTTACTGTGAGTGAAAATCATCAAATAGACTACATTAAATAGCGATCATTACAAGATAGTATACTATACTAAGAGTGAACCGCAAAATGAGTCATCAAATAGATATAGATCATTCATATAATAATGCTGAGTCATTCAAAATGAAGCCATCAAGTTATGAGCCAACTCAAAGTGACCATCAAGATGAGTCATTACAAATGATGAGTAATCACAAAATATATGAGTATAGCATAACGATTATACTATCAAGCTTTGAGGAGCATTCAAGTGGGGCCCAAAGTATTAGCTCATGCTTAGATAGCATTCAAAGTTGATAGGATCAAGCTAGGCATAAAATACGATATGTTGTATTGTTGTTGTGTGTATGTGATTGATGTATGTGTGTGTTAGTAGTATATATATAATAGACTTTATCATACGGTATATATATAAATATAGTTATATATTATATATATATATATTAATATATAATATATATATATATATATTATATTATATTAAATTATATATATATATATAATAATAATATATAATAATATATATAATATATATATATATATTAATATATATATTATTTATATATGACATATTATATATATATATATAATATATATATATAATAATATATAAATATAATATACTATATATATAATAAGTCTATATATATTATATTATATAATACATATTATATATTTAAATATATATAATATATATAATATATATATATTATTATATATATATATATATTAGTATAATTTTATATATATATATTAATATAATTAATATTATATATTATACTATACTTATATATATATATATTATAAGTAAATATAATATATATTAATATATTATAATATTTATATATGATATTATATATATATATATAATATATATATATATATATATATATATATAGTATTATATGTGTGGTGTCGTGGTGATGTTGTGATTGTATTGACGGGTCACTTGATTGATTAAAGTTAGTGATAGGTGTAATATGTTGTAACCCAGTGTGCGCAGGCGATGGACACTAAGAACTTGACATAGCACTACCACACAACATCGACCACTCCTTCATTACTAACACCCGGCCTGTAAGTCGAAAGAGATTCACTACACTTGGCATATTATAAGTAGCATTTCTATGCGGACGTAGTACCTCATTGCGGATGGCGGATGACTGAATCTTCAGAGAGATGCATCTTCGCATTTTAAAACATCCTTCAGACAATCAGAGTAAATGCGTGCATAGCAGAAGTATGAAGTTTGGATAGTTATTAATTTTATATATATACCCTTAACTAAGTATATATACTACTACTCAACGACCTTTTAGAATTTACCTAATTTTTCATTCACCTTTTAGATACTACATCAGGCCGAAATATGTAAAGGCGAACGAAATCTATCAAATAGTGCATAATACAATCAAAAAAGGGCATTAGCACTTAAAAAATATATATATATATATATAATATATATACATATATAATATTTATATATATATATAATATATAGATATATAACTATACTATATATATATATATAATATTATATATATATATATATAACTTATATATATATATATATACTAAATACGCGTGCAATCAAATATATAAAAAAATTATAAGGTGAAGAGAGATAATGATATACACGTACTGAACGTTTTAGGAGCATACGTGATCTTGTAAGCTAGCTAACCCTTTACTCGATATAAATGATTGTCTAAATACATGGAGTATAAATTGTGTATATTAGTAAGAATATAAAAGGTTGATATGAGAGAAAATTTGGTACTCAAATTTAGTGCTAATAACTTAGTATAATTAACTCAATAGGGGGCACTGAGACAACATATGTATGGTCATAAATTTGACCCTGAGATATAAGTAACAAAAGTATTTAGCGATAACAAATAAATGTTAGAACATACTTATAAATAACGTATTCAGTACGCAACCGTTATGATCGCAACCTACTTTACTTACGTAAGGTTTAGCAAAAATAGGGTTGCCCACAAAATATTAGGGTTGTCCAAAAAATTTGGGTCTCAAAAAATTTGAGGTTGACCTCACAAAATTTTATTTAAAAGTAGTGAGGTAGTAAAAAGGACTAACTAAGTTAGGATAAAAGAGGCGTATACTAATTTATATATACTCACAATGTAGTAAATCAAGCGGGTTACTAATCTATTACTCAATATTATTGTTATAATACTTATATATATAATATATATATATATAAATATATATATAATATATTAAATAAATATATATATAAGTATATATATAATATATATATATAATAATATATAATTAATAATAATTCAGATTGTTTAGACACACAATTATATAAGTATAATTGTGTACCAGGGTGCGGGAAGCGTGACCCAACTTGAGAAATAAGCAGCCTCACACAACCCTCTTTCTCCTAACCTCCGTGCCTAATGAAATACAAATTTTACAATAGGTTATATACTGTTGCACTATACTATTCGAAATTTCAATAAATATAGGAATGGGTTGTGCTTGAGAACATATAATTTTTCTCCCTTTAATCTATAGATGAGAGTCTGTTTCTTATTTCATCATATTATTAATTAAGCCATCATTGCTAAGTACTGTACTCTCACCTTAGGCATATTTTTTTTTCTAGTTAGGTGGTATTCTTTTGTATATGTATTCCGTAGCATAGTTTACTCAAAGTATCTAATAATACTGGGGTATTAACACTAACTCTTTCACAGCAATTAGTATATAATCATATGTTCGTAGTAATTATAACCAAGTAGTTTGATTCCTGGTGAGGAAAAATACAGGAGTTCAATCACTAATAGGAGAGAACATTTAATTGTAGTCAAGGGTAATCATGTAAATGTAAAGTGTATGCCTATCGAGTGAGGCGATGACCTGTACATGATAATAGATATTAATTCTAGTATACAGTAAGAAATCATGATTTGAATTATTAATTTATATATAGTTGATAATAGTTTGCAAATATGTTTCTTGTAATTTTTATTTATATATCGATTATACATGAATATTTTAATATTAAAATAAACTGTTCTTTTTGAATTGAGAGCGATTTTTCTATACATATTGAAATATCAAAACATATGGTGAAGGATTCTTTAAATGTTCTAAATCTGTCTCTGATTGAAGCATATAGAGACATTCAATGCCTGATAGCTTTCGAGATGCCAATAGGATGTTATCTAAAGTATAGAGTCAAATAAGTATAGAAAAATAGAAGCGCCATTTGTCATACGGCTTTGGTCACCCAGAGAGACAATAGTTAGCTAGTTAATACTCAAGCTCACAATGTTCCTCCTAATCTCCTATAAAATGCTGCTTTTCCTAATGATATTAAAACCGTATGAGAATCATAAAATAAATTATCTAGCTTCGAAAGAGACTGATAACTAACATATCCAGCGTCTCTAAAAATTATAGAATAGAGTGTGCAGTTATAAAAGTGCTGACAGTTATACGATCGAAGATCAGAGACACTTGATAAAGAAGCGTCTGTTCTCATTTATAATATGTATACAGAATGAATTTTCATAAGAGCGTAAATCACTGTGAGCAGAAGAATTAGTCCATTTATCCGATCAGTGATAGATATATGTAATTGTTCTAGAACCAATTTGAATAATCCGATCTGTTTTCAGTCTGACCAAAATATGCTGAGAGAGGATTGATAGAGGGAATGAGTTTTTCTGGTATAAAGGAAATAATGGTTTTGATATTATTTATGTCGATCAAATAAAAAGGTCGAAAAGCTTACTATGTGCGATGTCGAATGTAGAAGAAGTCTCTTCGTGAAGTTATTACAGTAGGGTAGATACAATGCGCACTGAATAAACTAAAGTACCGTGTGATGTTTTTAATATATTAGATGCCCTTCAAGGCATGATCAATTGCGATGAATCGCATGTAATGACGAAGTACTGAATTTAAGTATTATTTGTTATTATGAAATGAATAAAGGTACATTATTCAACATCTCTGGCACAAATCACACATAGGTGATTCTGCCTTAAAGACAAAGAGACTAAGTTGTGAGTGCGCCAGGCGTCTTACATCGCACGTCAGGAGGCAAAGCGCGTGTATTGCACGAAATGCGATGCGGATATCTGAGATGGATTGGGTCTAATGGATGCAGAGATTGAACTAGCTCGGCGGTATGCGGTGATATATGATCTCAGGGTTAGTCAGATGCAACTGATGATTTATGGAATTACGACTGTAGTATACTTTGACGGAAGAATATACTCATAGAGAGGAATAAATGATGAAATATATTCATGCCTGAGAGTGTCACATATTGGAAGCATTATTATGATGAGTTGAGCATAGGCGAGAATAAAGGTATGTCATAATAATAAGATAGTAATATGTGAGGAGTTTTGAAAGGGAGGTAAGGTATGTAGGTTATTTATTCAAGTGGATAGAAAACTTCACATAGACGAGATACTACTACAGAGTGATGATAATATAGATATATATATAATTAATATAGTATATATATAATTTATATATAATTAATTATATTAAATTATATATAATATATAATATATTATATATAATATTATATATATAATATAATAATAATAGTATATATTATATATATATATAACTATATTATATATAATATTATATATAATATATAATTATTAATATAAATATATCATATATATATTATTATATATTAATATATATTAATATAATATTATATATATCTGTATAATAATAATATATATTATATTATATATAATATTTTATTACTAATATATAATATATTAAGTATATATATATCATAATGATAATTATTATATATATAATATTAATATATAATATATAATAAGTATTATATAATAATATAATCTATTAATTAATTAATATATATAAATTATGATATATATATAAATTATATATATTAATATATATATTATAAATATAATAATTATTATATATGTAATTATTATATATATATATAATAATTAATATAGATAATATATTATATATTAATATAATATAATTATATATTATTAATATATTAAATATAATATATATAATATATAACATTATATATAATATTAATTAATATAATATAAATTATATACTAAATAATAATATATACTAACTATATAATATATGAAAAATATATAATATATAAAATATATAATAATATATATCTAAGAGCTTTGAGGTTCAAAGTATCAATTTATTTTCAAAGTACTATTAAGTACATAAGGTTACAAGAGTACTCTAGAGATTCTTCTTCAAGTGATGGTATAAATAAGTTTAACAACACGTACATTATTGTAATATCTCTTAGAATATTATCACTATAGTTAACAAGTACAACGTACATTAAAGATTGTTTCTTATATAAGAACATGGATAAAATCTAAGTACAAGTACCTTATTATATAAAACATGCATATTAAATAATATATTATATATAATATATATATAAATTATAATATATATACTATATTATATATATTATAAATAATATATATATATATATATATATATATTTATAATATATATTTATATATATAGATATAATATATGATATATATATATAGTAATTAAATATTAATTATATAATATAATCATATTATTATAATTATATATATATTATATATATATAAGTATATTATATATATATATATGATATAATATTATTATATATTTTAATATATATATAATATAAATATATATATAACTTTAAATATATTATATATTAATATATAATAATATAGTTTTATTTGTCTTATCGTTTAATTTATACACTTTGTTTTTGTAATTAAGGAGATTTATACAAGAACCAATTTTATAAATCACATTTAATCTTCTTGTTTGTTAATGATAGATTGGGAAACTTTTGAAAGAATAGAAGTTAAACTAGTACCTTATGGTAGCATGAGTGTACAATATATGATATTATGATATTTCAAAGAATATATTAATAATAAATCATTATATATATAGTAAATACACATCATTAGCAGTCATACCTAAGATATATATAGTAATCTCAAATTAAGCCCATTTATTATATATATAGTATATATATATATCTATATCGGTATTTAAAACACGATATCAACCGAACTAAAACACGAATTGCAAGTGATTAACTTTAGAGGTTGAGAATTCCCAATTATCTAGAGATTATATCAACTAGAACAATCACAGTCACTCAACAGTAATAATTAGAATTAATATTAAGAATGAGGCAAATTTCATGTGATAATTAATAAGGAAAACTACAGTCATACATAATGAATCTGTTAAATTATCAAAATTTATTATATTTTAACAAGATGAGAGAATTTTTTTATATTACAAAGAAGCAGGAACTGTCAAAAAAATAGTAAATTAAATAAATAACTAATAAATATTTAACAAATAATAAAACTTTAAAATAAAACTCAATGATCTAAGTTAACTATAAATCATTATTAACTAATAATAATTTAGTTCTTAAAATATTTCATAATGTACTTGTACTTATTCTAATTTTAATATACACATTATTAGAGCAAATAACATATACTATATTGAATAAGGGTTTCAGGAATAAACTAGGTTCTAAAATAGATTGATTTCGAGTACCTTATATGTGACTTTATGTCCGAGAGAACAAGATTTATGATCATTGAAAACTACTTTATGGCACATAATACTTTATTAGGAGTTGTAGCAATAAAATTTCTAAGAGAGATAGAGGATCTAAAAGAATATAATTATTAAGTTTTTATCAAGCGTTATAAGATATTTATGACATAGGGAAGAGGACTACCATCATATTCTAAATTGGGTAACCAATTCGAGAGTTGGATTTTAGGCACGCTTGTTAATTTAAAAGCTAAGGATTTGAGTATTCCTTACTGATTTCAATAGGCAAGTAAGTATATATCACAATAGCACAATGGGGAAGATCAATATTTCTAACTAAAACGATCATAGTAAATATTCATCTATATATATATATAACCTTGCTTACTGTGTAGTACATATTATGAGCTGATATGTAAATACGATATTATGCGGGTTCACTATTAGTATATCTTAACAAAGACTCTGAATAAATCCGATTAAAGTTGGAATCTATGCATCATCAAATACCAAAGAGAGTACGATCCACATTCCAACTATGGTATCATCATAATCTATCAATTAGGCTATCAATCATTAGCTACATCATCAGTTCTACCTATTTCCTATTTCCTCTTCAAGGAGGTAGGAGAGGTCACAGAAGATAAGAGATAAGCAATCACAACCGTAAACGAATGAGCGAGAAATATGTGAAGAAAACCAAGTAGTACAGAACTATCATCAGCTGAACCCAATCAAATTGATGATTTCGGCGTGTAATTAAAGCCAAATACGTTATCAATTTATACGTTGCAAGGGTAGTACTAGTAGAGAGACATCACACGTAGAACGTGAACGTAGAGCATCTCTGGAACACACATCACAACTTCAAACAAATTAACTTATCATTAATTGGGCGATGGATTTCTCATATCACGTGCTAAGCAGTGAATGGCCCAGATTCGTCTACATATGAGTAAGAAGTGACGCGGCTATGTAGCTAGTGTGCAATCCAATTGACTAGGAAGAGATCGCACGATTCACCTGATACAGTAACAAGGGCCGAAGTGGATTAACTTCATCGACTAGCTTTCAAGGGAGAACATACTCCATTCTGCAATAGTATGAGAGGCGCATTGCATCTGTTTTCTTTTATTTCTATTTAATACAGAGACTTATATACTCACCGATACCTGAGATTCAACAAATCGACGGGATCTTATCTCATTAACGTCTCCCAGGCATAACGCTAGTCAATTCACGCGCAGAGATACATTATAACCCACTGCTCATATCATCCTTCTAACGGTTTGTCTTAAACACCAGTATTTCTGGCCTCATTTAACATTTTCGAGTTGTGCATCATTTTTGTGCTGCCGCATCGGCTTGTAGTCGACTCTAACTTCGAACAACTACGATAACAGAGCTTATATACTCACGTATACCAAAAAAAATACTCGAAATACTTAGATGAGCACCAGGACACTAACAATGAATTTCTATCTTAATGTAAAATTTTGTGGCGTAGGAAACTCTGCTCACAACAATGACTTCATCGCAGGTACTTCTGAAGAGGTCTGCTTCCAGAATGTCTGACTCAATAGAAGAGAAGACTTGTTGCTGAACTATATTTACATCACGCCGTGCCTTGTCCATAATGACCAAGAGAACAGAGGAAGCTCATTAGCACAATTCGTGAGCATATAATCATATCTGGTATTCTGACTCTGAAAATTCAGGAATTTTTCTTATCCTGATTCTAATAGAATTAAATCAAATCATACTCGTCGATGGTCATAGTTGGAGTAGCAATGAGAATATCGTCAGTGCATATTTTAAAAGTTATGAATTTTAGAAAGAATTAAAGAAATGTACTTTGTTAAACTAGGAAACTGAAATAAAAACTCATCGATACTATTTATATGAGACAGGGCAAAAGAGGAGTGATGGTCAAAGAACTCACATATCTGCAAACTAAGATATAAAAGGTTTTGAAAGATCAAAAGAAACGATTGCACTACATAGTAGGTTAGTAAGTTAAAAAGTTAAAAATGGCTTGGAATCAATAGATTCATGGTGGGATGGTTGGGGGGTGTTGATTTATGATATTACGATTTAGCTGCGTTTAGGGTTTGTATAACGCAACTTTTTAAGTTATGATAATATAAAAAACAATAAAATTTTGTAAAATGGATATTTTTAAAAGCAAAAAAACAAAACATAATAAATTTGTGTTTATGTTATACAAAATATGACTTGAACAATAATCATAGATAATAGATTCACGGGTGGTGGGGAGGGTGGTGTGGGTGGTTTGACTTTGATTTACTGATTTATGCTTTAGGGTATGGTAAAACGCAAAACTTTTTTTAACGTTTTAAACATAAAAAAAAAAAATTTGTAAAATTATATTTTTACAAAAACAAAAAAAATAAAATATAAAAAGTTTTTAATGTAAAAAATTCGACTTGAATCAATAGATCAATAGATCATATTCAAATAGCATGAGACGTGGGGAGGGTGGTGGGGAGGGTAGTTTTTACTGATTTACTGATTTATTGTTTAGGGTATGTAAAAACGTAATTTTTTTTAGTTATAAACTAAAAAGACAAGGTTGTCTTGAATCAATAGATTGAATCAATAGATCAATAATTAAGTTGTTAATGTGGGGAGGTTAGATAGTGGTTGATTACTGATTTACTGCTTAGTGTGTAAAATGAAAAAATTTTACGTTATAAAACATAAAAAGTTTAAAAGTTTGTGTTATGTATAAAAAATATATAACTTCTGAATCAATAAATAGATCATGGATGGGTGGGGAGGGAAGGGTGGGTGGATGATTACTGATTTACTGATTACTGCTTTAGGTTTGTAAACAGCAACTTTCTGAAAATAAAATATAGAAAAACATAAAATTTATAAATATAAATATGTTCACAAAAATCCACAAAATTTAAAAAATTTTTGTGTTTGATGTATAAGCAAAAATAGACTTGAATAATCAATAGATCAATAGTCGGGGGGGTGCGAGGGTGGTGGTGGTTGATTGATTTACTGATTTACGCTTTCTAGGGTAGTAAAAAACGCAAAATTTTTGACTTGATAAACATAAAAAGGAATAAAGAATTTTAGTAAAAAATTATTTGAACAAATGAAATAAAATAAATAACAGTGTGTTTTAGTTATACCAAATATGATTGAATCATAGATCATAATCAAGCATCAGATAGATTCATGAGACGTGGGAGGTAGTAAGGGGGGTGTTGATTTACTGATTTACTTGATTTACTGGCTTTAGGGTGGTGTAAAAACGCTATTTTTTAAGTTATAAACATAAAATAAATGAAAGTTTTGTGTTAGTTTGGACAAACTATCAATGCATTGATAGTTCAATTAATTAATAGATCACGGTGGGGGGAGGTAGAATAGTGGTTTTGTTTTACTGATTTACTTGCTTTAAGGGGTGTGTAAAAAAAAAATATTTACCGTTAATAATAAAAATAATTTAAAGTTTTGTGTTATGTTTAGGGATATATGAACTGAATCAATAGATCAATAGATATGGATGGGGTGGGAGGGGTAGGGTGGTGATGATTACTGATTTACGATGTTAGATGGTGTATGAAACGCATTTATTTTATTTGATTTTTTTTTTATATTTATTATTATTTTCCATCGCCGAAAGGGTCCTCACTGGGATTTCACTTTGACTTCCGTCAAAAGAAAGGCCTTCCGGTAGATATATATACGCAGAAAATTGAAAGTCATTATATATATTAGTATATATATTATATATTAATAATATTAGTAATATATATATATATATAATATATATATATAATATAAAATATATATATATATATAATATAAAATTATATATGATATATATAATTATATTGGTCAGGTGTCCTAAAGCTGACTCAGTAACTCGAGAACGGCCAGCCCTGCTGTAAATACAAATTATATATTTGGAAAGCAGTAATCTTCCAAGAGAGTTTTATTTTATTTATATTTTTTAATTCATCGAATATTAAAAAAAAAAATTATTTCCCCACTTGTAGGGGCTCGTCGTCCCCAGGAGGCGGGAGACCCGACTCCTTCCATTCTGCGTTTACCTATGGGTATTCTTTAGTTAAAAAAAATAATATTTATTCCTTTACACTTTGGTATTACTTTTACTGAAGGAATACCATAGGGGTAAACGAAAAGATAGCAGGATCGGGTCTCTGCCTCGTCGTGGACGACGGCGGGAACTTCCTCCCCTCTGTCTCCCTCGGATCGACCCTAATGGGGGAAAAAATATTTTTACAAAAATATTGTCCAACGAATAAATGCAAAAAAAAAAATAAAATAATAAATAAAATGATAAAAACTCTCTGGCAACTCACACGAATAAAATATATTTGTTTACGTAGGTGCTGCGTTCTCTAGTTACATGATGTCAGCTTAACCCCTTGACCATATAGTATAGTTAATATATATATAAATAAGATATATATAATTATAATATATTATAATTATATATAGTACAGGAGGCCTACCAAATTCCAATAAAGATTGTTGAAATTCCCTAGTCAGAGCCAATTTAAAAGGCTGACATGACCGGATACTTGGCATTTGAAAGTGTGCATGTCAAAAGTACTTGAGGAAAATAGATAAAGAAGTGTGTTTAGAATTTAGCAGTGGAGTATATTTAAGTCTGGGCATAGTGGTTAAGTCTTGGGTTACAGAGTTGGTTAAGAAAGGATGAGGGCTGTGGAAGGGCAGGGTTCCACTTTGGAAACCCCTTCTCAATGGAGGTCTATGTGATTGAAGAAGTTCAGGAGTGGAAGGTTTGTTTGCTTGAGAGAGAGTGAGGCAACATTTCGACGGGTGAAAGAGACTGGAGAGAGTGAGTGAGGAAGAGAAAGAGAGTTGGTAAGCGAAAATCCATAGACTCACCTCCTTTTCAAAGTGTTATGTGTGGTGGAACCACCGCCATTTGTAAGGCATACTCCATACGGGAACGACGCTCCACATTTCCGTTCCTGCAAAATCTTAATTACTAAAACATTTGCATTCAGATTGCAAAAATATTGGCTAGCGCGATCGGATTTCAAAAAAAATAAAAATGAAATATTTGTCTTGTATGTCATACTTTACCAGCTAATACAGGAACGACGATGGAGACTTGATTATAATAAGTTAGATAGCGGTCAGCTGCCAATTTAGCAATTTCTCACTACATCTAGTAAAATTTTAAGTAAAAATAACTTTTTATTTTCCTAATTTTTTAAGATAAAGCAGCTTTTTATTTTCTTTATTTTTGCCGCGAGAGCATGTAAATGCTCCGCGGGGTATGTGCGCCCACTTGAGCGGGCACAAGGTTGCGAACACCTGTTGCTAGGCTATCTTCAAATACTTTTTTTTTGTCTACATAACTCACTCTTTCTTTTTTTTGTGCTTTTCTAGTCCGCGATGATATTCGTATAACTTTTTACATTTCTTGATGCAGTCCGAACGATCTTGCGTTGGTATACGTGCCTTTCTCCAGAACAATAAGCATTCATCAATTACAAGAGATGCACAATCATGTAATCCAGTTAAATTTACTTTAAAAGCAAGCCAAAACAGAGGGTTGAGAAGCAACAACTAATGGGCGGAGTTTACTCGGTTATTTGATGATGAGAAGCAATTCTTTCCGTGGCATATTTAATTTTAATAATAACCTAAAAATATATTAAAACATTGTAATATTATGTAAAAGGAAATTATCTTAATACACTCCTGATCACTGTGCAGTGTGCACTTCATCTGACAGGACATTTACGTATAACCAAGGTATAAAAACGCACGTACTAACCCACCCGAGGCAGCATAACAACTGCCGCAAGTTAATACTTTGAAAAAGCCTATTAGCCACAACATGGCAACTTTTGACGCCCGTGGGGCACGGGTTGCTGCTAACCGATTGACCTCAAACTTGGAATGGAATACTTTAAGATGATATGAAACAAATCTACGGGGTACTGTATATAAATACTATCATTCTAAAAACCAGTTTAATATAGATATATATATATATATATAAATAAAAAAAAATATATATATATATAATATATATATATATATATATATATATATATATATATATATATATATATATATATATATATATATATATATATATATATATATATATATATATATATATATATATATATATATATATATATATATATATATATATATATATATATACTATATATATATATATATATATATATATATATATATATATATATATATATATATATATATATATATATATATATATGTGTGTGTGTGTGTGTGTGTGTATGTGTGATAATAGGTATGGTGCGACCGAAGGTGCAGAACCCCCGTTCGCTCTTCCCTCCCAAACAAGGAAGAAAGAAGAAAAGAGAGGAAAGGAAAAGCACAAAGGTTCTTGTGATTCTTTTCTTCAAGAAAGAAAAGTGCTTCAGTCCCCATTGACAGAGACCACTTTCGGTTATATATAGAACTATTATTTAATATAAAAAGGCTTTGAGGGTGCAACGTTTCCATTTCTGCTGTATCTTTGCGCACATATACACAATACACAAACACACACACACACACACGAACACATACAAGACATTCCTGATACTTGAAATTCCAAAATTAGAAATTATTTGTACTCAAAATGAAACCGAATAACAAGGATGGATTCTTAAATGGCGTGGAGCGTGGACGACGCCGATGACGCCTAAATCCAGCACTGTATGGGATTAAACATTATATAAATACCATAAAAAAAAGATTGAATTCATGGTTATTCTTTATAAACTCAATTTAAAATAAAATATACTCGGATATATATATATATATATATATATATATATATATATATATATATATATATATATATATATATATATATATATATATATATATATATAACTCTTTCTTATTTCAACTCTTTCATCTTTGCTGCTATATATACTCTGCTCTCTATATATATATATATATATATACATAATCCTCCGGTTGTGAAATGATAGCCAAAAAGCCATTGCCGATTTCCACCGGAGTTGAAGTTACGAGAAAGGACCAGCAAACGTCGACATGCTCGGATACAAGGCGTTTGAAAAGAGTCCAATTCAAAAATGGGAAAATAGATAAAAGGAAGTGTGTTCAGACTTTCCAATTTAGTGCATGTAAGATTGAAGCATAGCAGTTAAGTCTGGGGTCAGAAAAGTTGGACAAGAGCAAGGACGCTATTATTTAGAAAGACGAGGAAGTCGTCACAGACCCTTCTCAAAAGGAAGAGATATACGACTGAAGTGTTGGAGAGGGCAAAAGCAACAGTTCCATTATTTGAGCTAGACGGGGATTGGTGAGAGAGAGCAGAAATTGAAAAGACGAAAGACGAAAAGATTAAACCTTAGCTAAGGGAGTCACATGTGTGGGAACCACCTCACATGTGTGAA